>LQRL01038623.1:0-10157 GCA_001703475.1 Hydroides elegans
AACATGTTTCAGCTTGCACTGATGACGTCAGCGCAACAAACATGTTCATACTTGCACGGATGAGTCATACGTGCTGGATTATCCATACTTCCTCTACTGTCCTTGCTATTTCATGCGGTATGTCATCATAAAAACCAAGATAAACATAGATTAGATGGTTGTTTAATTTTGAATTCAATATTAGAAATAAGTATTTGATTTAATTTGGATAAGAGCAGCAAATACAAGAACTATATCACAATTATGAGCATGATTGAAAGAACAGTAAAAAATCATGCTCGAGCGCCGAAGGCTCGAGCGGAAGCGGTTTAAATCATACAAACCACAGTTAACTAGAATTATATCCAGTCTTAATGCAAAAGCGAGTTTTATTGACTTATGGGCAGGTACATTTATGTATATCTTTTATGCACAGAACCCAATATTTGTGATGATTCTCTCAAAGTTCCCTGAGCACATTTGCATTCCGGATTGGATTGTCGTAGCTTTAAGGTCATTCGTGCCGGAAAAGTTGTTTTATTTGTATTTTTCGATGTCAAATGATTCCATAACAAATCAATTCTAAATTGCTGGTTGTCTTAGAAATAGTCCATTTTAATTGAAATGACATTTACTTATTGTGTATGGTGGGATAGTCTGACACCGATAATATATTCTTTATCAACCGATGTGGATTGAACACGCATACACATGTTCGCACGAGGATCGTATGATATGTTTCTTATTGATTGACGAACATATTAAATTCTTAGAAAAAAATATTTATTTCCGCTCTCCCTCTCCCCCTCACTCTCTCTCTCTCTCTCTCTCTCTCTCACACACACACACACACACACACACATAAACACACACACACACACACCCACACACACACACACACGCACACGCACACATACACCCATGCATGCAATCACGCAATTTGTATCCATATTTATTTCTCTATCATTTTTTATTTCTATCTCCCCTGCTCTCACAGCAAATGTCACTTTCAAATACAATTAATTGCATTTCACACTGAGCACTAATGCTTAATAGAAGGACTAAAATAGTTTACTCTTCCATTTCAATTATCTTTATTTAGTGACTTTACTCCATGTTGTTCAGGATTAACTCCACTCATATATCAAAGTCATTTTCTCTGGTGCTTTGAAAAGTCCCGATATAGTACTCTATAACTTTCAATTACTACCTGCCGCGGCCTTAATATAATTGTACCATTGCAGTCTCTAGTTTTCGATTTAAGTGGAGTTAATTGATGACTGTAAAATTATAGTTTTATGCGCCTATGTTGTTTCTCTTTGATGGGGTAGAATTATATATTTCTATAAATAAACTTACCCTAGCATAGGGGTACCGGTGCACCACTGTCTCAAATTTGATTAATGCGATTTTGATACCATTGATTTTGGTGGAAAATTGTTCAATATCGATTATTTATATTAAACTTATATCACTCAATAGAATATGTAAATGGCGAAGGTTATAAGTAATAAATATTTCATTTGAATAAATATTATGATAACAGTGCACGTATACAAATAAACTATAAACATAGGCATCAGAGATGCAAAGCCCCCAGCCTAGGTAAAACATTCTTTGACACGAATATTTGTCAATAAAAAGAAGTGATTTTCTCACAACGTCTTTCCGCAACGTCTATCTCACAACGTTGCTCTCACAACGTTGCTCTCACAACGTCTTTCTCACAACGTCTTTCTCACACCGTTGCCCTTATATATTCGTCCACACAACTTAGTCCTCACATCGTCAATATACGCGTAATCTTTCCGTGCTGTACAAATGTCCCAATATATCTCAAATTCGTCTAAGTTCAGTACCCTGCAATTTCGAAATTTTGTGATCGATCAAACTGAAACCTCGACGTTGCACATCAAAAATGTATATTCATTCATTGTGTAAAGTTTCAAAACCCTAAGACTGAGATTTCATACCAAAGTGCCGCTGACAAAGTGTTGTATAAATATCTCAAAATATCTCAAATTCGTCTAAGTTCAAACCCTCGTTTTTTCGACAAATTTTGGTCGATCAAACTGAAACCTCGACGTTGCACATCTACAGTATATATTATTATTCTGTGTGAAGTTTCAGAACCCTAGGACAGAGGCTTCATACCAACGTGCCGCGGACAAAGTGTTGTATAAATATTCCAAAATATCTCAAATTCTTCTAAGATCAAACCCCCCGCAATTTCGACATTTTTTAGTCGATCAAACTGAAACCTCGACGTTGCACATCTGCAATATATATTCTTTCACTGTATGAAGTTTCAGAACCCTAGGACAGAGGCTTCATACCAAAGTGCCGCGGACAAAGTGTTGTATAAATATCCCAAAATATCTCGAATTCGTCTAAGTTCAAACCCCCGTAATTTCTACAATTTTGGGTCGATCAAACTGAAACCTCGACGTTGCACATTTGCAATATATATTCTTTCACTGTGTGAAGTTTCAGAACCCTAGGACAAAGGTTTCATACCAAAATGCCGCGGACAAACTATTGCATCTCAAATGTTAACAGACGGACGGACAAACGGACGGACGAATGGACGGATGGACGGACGGACGGACGGAATGGGGGATAGCAATAGCCCTCAGCCAAATTGGTTGGCTGGGGGCTAAAAAGTGCTGATTCTGTCCGAAAAGTGATTAAATCGTTTATGATAGTCTATGATTTCGAAATCAAACATATTTATTTATTTAAAACTTACATAAATTTTTTTTTTTAAATAATGAATGTCACATACTAATTATTGCAATGCAGAACTTAAACGTCACCTTACCTTTAATGCACCGGTAATGACCCTTTGCTCATTACCATAAACTCGGAGCAGCCAACCAATTGTATCTGAATTAACACGCAAGAAAAGGATATCATGACAAATGAGCGCCATTTTGAGCACAATAAGCGTAGTTTGAGCAATAAAATTTCCTCAAAAGGTCATATTTCCCCATCCTTCATTAATCGTATCCATAATTTGCCTCCTACTCTTTGTTTGTGTATTAAAATAATGGTTAATCATACGAATACGGAACCTTTTAATAGATATAATAACGCTTAAAATAACTCAGAAATAGGTTTAGTTCAGTGCATGCCAAACAATTAAGTTTGTCGTATAAGTTTGATGGGAAACAATGACTTTTTAGAGAATACCAGCGACAATTTTTTTATAATAAAATGATCAGAGGAAATCAAGCATATGTTGCCAGGGAACCTGATTCCGTTGACCAATCTTGTTTTACCTAACATAATATTCTGGAAATTGATTGTGAAAAATCAGTTTGACTGTACGACTTTATACATTTCATTGTTCTATTATTTGTTATAGGCAACTATCTACAAAAAAGCAAAGCACGCGGCACCCGTTGTTTCTTTGAGGGGAACACAGACTCACATTGTCAGTAACGGGCTTATCATGCATTTTTGTGTTCTCTTCTAGTTGTATTTATGAATTTATAGGCACCATCCTACACAAACTGTAAGGTCATGCAGCACCCGTTGTTTCTGTGACAGGGATATACGAACATATATACCTCTGCACTGGATACAAAATGATAGGTGTTTGTTCGAGAATGTAGTGTTTTAACGGGGATCGCCCCTTCATTCAAATAAATGCCCTATTAATATTTTAATTTTACAGTCGCAACCTATATAAATGCATTGTTATCGATGTTCTAGTTCGAATATAAAAATGAAAATTACACCACTAGATTCGAAAGTTTCGCAATGTTACTTTGATATGTTTTTTTTTTCTTCAAATTTTTGGTATTAATCAAGGACAAATTATTCAAAATTTAAATGTTGCGTTGGCAACGTTTTTACGATGAGGGCTTAAGCATTTTACCTCGAAATCGATATTTGAAAGAATATCATACAGGACAAACAATGCTGCCCATGTATAAGGATAGGTTATAAAATAGGCAGAGTGTGGTCATGGAAATACAAGAGCGTCGAGACGTAGACGTTCTTTTATTACATGCTTGGCGTTGTTTTTATAAAGAAAACATAAGGAGAGCCACTGGGCTTTCCAAAAGCCGTATTTTCCCGGTGACGCAATTATTGCTAATTTGCATATGTGTAAGCATTTATTGCGTCATTTTTGTTCTTAGCGTTACCCTCCCGGGTGACATGCTGATTAACGTTTTTAATCAAGAAAATGCATATTTCATGTTTTTGAATATTACTTTAGGTCTTAATTATAAAACTATGTTAACAATAGAAACACAAAAAGCATATAATAAAAATAATACTTCATGCTTTCAGGAAAATACGGGAATATTATTGCCCCGAGGGAGACCGTCCGGGAGGGCCCGAAGGCGCAGCCTGAGGGCCCTCCCGGGCGGTCTCCCGAGTATTATCAAAGTATTTCCAGACCGCACGAGGGCTTTTTTGATAACCGGCTTATTTTATTATTCATTAGAAATTGAAATGCTTCCTTTTTAATCCTTTTACCTGTATTGAAAATAAATAGCAACCTACACTCACTCTATTGTTTCACGAATCACAAGCTAATAAGGTTGACAAGGTGGGGTTGAATATCAACTCATTTACTTTCTTTTGATAATACATGACACTTTAATGTTTCAATATTGTTCTCAAGTTGTATTTTACTCTGCCCTTTATATTGGCCACTAGTTGCAAATATATAAATCAGGCGTCTAGACCACTCTGTATGATGTATATTTCATTGAAATATTTAAAGAATCATGAAATAATCCTACTTGTGTGTCATATAAAAGTCAAACACATAATGAGATTGTGTGTTCCTTGGCAGTGTGCGAAATAAGCGGTGGCCCGGTGGCCATTGGCTCTCTAAAATCCCGTCGGGCCACCGGGTTTCAAAATTCGGTGGCCTCATATATGTTCGAAATGTTAGGTTCCGATTCGTTGTTATACTTTTTTGTTCGTTAAGTATAGGAAAAGGTACTAGGTCAGTCCATTAATTAAAATATTGGACAGTTCCGATGCGCAGCCGAGAAATATGTACAATGTTCTTATTAATGGATTTGACCGAGTACCTCTAGCCTACTTAGTTTACAGCTCATTATTAAAAATAATGTACTCTGAATACAAAGGAATGATGCCACTAGTGTAAACTAATCAGGTTTAAGCCATGATGCTAGCATATCTGTGAGGGGGGGGGGGCGATAAAAGATAATCTCTGCGATGGCAACGGGCATGGGCTACATTGTCATATTGGATACAAATGGTGGGTGTTTGACCGGGAAACTAAAGTTTTGACTGGGTCTGGTTATGTTTTGTCAAGTGATAAAGTCGAGAGGTTTTTCAAGTTGTTATTTTATTAAAATAAAATGGTCGGCTAAGTTACTAGAGGAATACATGTAGACCACCGCCATTGCGCTTGGAATCGGCCCGGGACAGACTGCTGCATCGGATTTATAAAACCGGGAAAAGTAACGTTTTTATTGGGATCAGATTGGGTAAGGGCTTCAAATGTGTAGTCTCATTTGGCATGGGAGTAGCATTCAAAATGGTAGGAGTTTGAGCAGGGAAGTGTAACGTTTTGATTTGGATTATGTTATACCGTGTGTCTTACGTACGCACTCTTATGGTTTCTGGGATGAGTAGACTCTGTTCCATGCAAAATAGGAACAGAAAAACAAATCAAGAATAAAACTTAACCTTTCGTTTTGCATTCCCTTCCAGGAAAGTGGCTTCTGCAACAGCTTAAATATGCTGACGAGCAACGTTATGGTTTCAGGCGGACAGGTAGGAATCAAATTCAGGTGAATATCCTCTCTTCACCCCTTCCACCCCTTCCGACATTACAAACGCTTTTTATTGCTTAATCCCCTCCACTATATAAATTCTTTACCGTTTTTAGGGCGTTTGACCTATTTGTAAATAATCGTTAGAAAGGACTAACTTACAAAGACTAGTGCAAAACATGCGAAGAACAGGTAAAAATCGTTTCCACAGTCCCGTCCCACTCCCCCGCCCATTTGGGCGTTCTATTTCTCACTTCCATCCCCCCACCCACTATTGGTAGTTTTCCACCGATTTTCTAGCGATAAAAATCTTAAGAAATCACACAGACACATAGACCCTCCATTGGCAATATTTGACCTCATTTTTATTGTTTGACATTCTTTGAAAGAAAAATCTTTAAAGAGGGCACCAAGACACAGATTCATAAAAAAAAGTGCCTTTAGATTGTTTCGTACGTCCAATGTTGCTTATGAAACATGACAAAAGCCATTGCAATGCAAATTTTGTCCTGCCGAGGAGTCTTACGGTGTTTTAAAGATGGCGCTCCGTATCATTGAAAAGGTTACTCACTGTGAAGCCTTTGAGAGCGAGGCATTGAACATGTTGAGAAATTGGAAGGGCGTGGGTGATGCGTCAAGGTGCTTTCCTGAAATTAGTTTTATTTTCCGCAGTTACATAGTATTCTAGCGCTCTTCTAGGTCAGATAATTTGGATCTCATTTTCTGTTATGTTAACACACTAGATCCGCCTGATGTGTATATTTAGCAACAATCATCATATGCTATTTTTGTGTCAAGAAAATGATTAAAAAAATGAATCAGAAAATATCTATATTATCAATCAAAGTATATTAAGAATAAGAGCATAACAGTGGTTTTATTGATAATATACTGCTCAAAACAATAATTAAAGGATCAGGGAAAGGGTTGGAAGGTGCGGCATGGCAAGGTGGACTTTTGTCTGACAACCTACTTTTTTTGTATAGCAACCAGATATGGGTCATTGGGTCTGAAAAGAAAGAGGTTCCCAAACTCCAAAAGGAAACAACGTTATATATTTTCCTGAAGCAGCATAATCATAACACGCAACTATCCGGAAAGGGCTTTATCGGACGTAGGTCAATTTTCGTAATTGCCCAGTGTGATGCGTATTTATTTCACCATTATTTACTAATAGGCCGTATTATATTTGATAGGTTAATAAAATAAAATTAAGCTTATAAGTTATGACTTGCATTTGAGAAACAATTATTCACACTTTTTATTTTCCATACACTTTCTTAAACAGAATCACATTTAATACAGTTTTTATCATCGCTGTTTCGCAATATTTATTGAAATAATATTTCTAATCGATTCAATGAAACACAAACATGTAATGGACAAATATTTGCGTGCTAGATATCCAATCTTACAATATATATTTAGTTAGTTAATTATATTTCAACAGCTTGCGTATGTTAAAATATAGGCTCCATATTATACTATTTCTTTTTTCTTGTTTTGATTGATAACATTTTTGCGGGTTACATTTACGGAGCGTGCTTGCTTTAAAAAAACTACATTATTGCTCAATCATATTGTGAATATTGTTTAAGCAAAAATGCGAACAAAGTTACAGATACGTGGTTTAAATAAGTTTGTTTCCATCAGTCAGGAGTACCCAGCGATTTATTCGGTGAAATATCTATTCTTTTAAAATATTTATCTTGCTGGCATTTTCACAGAACAGAGTAGATAAGATATTGTATTTCAAATATTTCGTATTTTCCTGGCATTTTATACGAATAAAACTCAAGGTATAAAATGTCTCTAATAGCCTATATAGGTGTTGGAATATAATTAAATGGAGTGTAAGCATAGCATAATTACTGTGATGCACTTGTACATATAAGATTTACATAACAAGGTCCAAAAAGATACTTTTATAAAACTATGCGCAAAATCAACACTTCTGTATATCAATATTTTATTCTGCTGGCAAATTTTTCAAAAGTTGCTGGCACGATATTTTATGTGTTCCTTGCTCGCAAATTAAGAATAAAACCATTCGATGAATACAAATAATTTTCAGGATTAAAGTAGTTTAGAATTCATTTCAGGTCAAATGTAGTAAAATGAGACACTATTTCAAAAATGCCCCGTTGGGTACTCCTGATCAGTGGGTTCGTGTGATTCGGGTTGATGATTAAACAAAAGGGTCCTATGACGAAAGAATTCACGAAAGAGACGAAAACAATATTTTTTGTCGTCAAACTGCCATTTCATGAATTTCATAAATTCTTTCATTTCAAATACCAATCGAGTGTCAGAATTGTGTTTTGTAAATTTCGATTTTTTATCAATCCATGTAGAGTACCCCACGAGCTGTTCCTCACAAAAGGTGTTCCCCATCAAATCCCCGCTGGCTTGGAGATTTTAAGGAAATTCTTTCTAGCTTGGAGACTTTCGCATTTTGAGGAACACCTTTTTTGATAATTTCTTTATTTTGAAATAACCAATGAGAATTCTTAATTGGTAATTGATTGTAATTGCTTGAAATTGTCTTAAAACCTGTTATTTGTTATTCATGATAAGTGATTTAGCTATATTTAGCAGTTTAATTTTTGCTAAAGGTGTTCCTTTTCTGCTCCAATGGGGAAAAGCTCAGCTGGTTTGGAAAAAATGAACACCTTTTTGCAACATTTTAATGTTCATTATTTTTTTGTTCGTCTTTGTTAAGTTGTTTGAAAAGCACCCCACGAGGTGTTCCTCAAAAAAGGTGTTCCTTTTCAAATTTCATCTAGCTACAAACTTTCAAAAATGGCCTTCTAGCTACAAGAATTTAAGGAACACCTTTTTAGATTTTTGTCGATTTTTATAAATTATATCGCCAATTTAATGTTTAATTTTATTCAGAGATATCTAGCTAGGCATAATAAACTGCAATACAACTAGGAATTGGTCATGTATACAAGCTTTACTATTTTCTTAATTTCATAAAAAGTGTTCCTCTTATGATTCTAGCCAGCTAGATGAGTGCAGTGAGCCCAGCTAGCTACAAAAATAGGAACACCTTTTTGTAAAAATATTTTCCTAAATAATATTTATTTTTGCATATTTCGATGTTACAAGTGATTTTATACTCAAATAAACACTTTTTGAAAAGTTTGTCGTGGGGTGCCCTTCTTGTTTTAAGGCGATTTAACAACTTTTTGAAAGATGTGTCGTGGGGTACCCTTCATCCATGCTTATCTTGCTTAATGATATGAGACTATCTATATATATGATACATTAATTCTCATTCGATTAAATTTTAGAATTTGAGCGGAACATTTTTTTGTCGATTGAATAAACTAGCTTACTATATAAGACTGCATTGCGTTCTTAGTAAATATATGCTTTTTGGTTTAGTACATTATATACTTTTAAAATGATATACAAGGGGGCATAGACTCTACTGTAACAGGCATTCGAAACAACACACACACACATTCAGTACGATTACTAATCAATGAGTGGTTTCTGGAAATCCCCAAAAATCTATTAATAGCGGCTCCTTGATTGGAGGACTAAAAATAGACGTTACTACGCCGGTATATAACCCATTCATGTGTTTGTGTTGACAATTATTAGACAGAAACAAGCGAAACGGATTCTGCTGAGTTGCAAAATTACACTTATAAAAAAATAAGGATAAAACTGAACGTGCTTTCGTTTAAAAGGGATTTTGATTTTGATTTAAATAATAAAGATGGGAATTCCACGTAAAGGAGGGGTAAGTTTTAAATAGTTTTTGGTTTAATAGCCTTCTTGTTCTGATATTCATGATAAAGCCTACATGTGATCATTGGACCACTGAGGATAAGGAACTTAAGTGTAAAGTTATTTGTTAGAATATTCGGATTGACTAAACGAAGAAGGGTCTAATCTTAATTGAAGGGCTTAGTGCGCAAACCTGTTTAGTGCAAAAAACATGTTTTTCAGATAACAGCACAGTCTATATTTTTGATATGTGAACTAACGTCCTTATGAGTATTAAGGTCAGATGGTGAACATTTATTGAAAAACAGTGTGTTTCGAAACCCTCAAAATACTGTGAAATACCCTCAATAACTGTGAAATTATCTGTTTTACGTATACAAACTAGTCTTTTGCAAAAAACGTGTTATTCCCATGCAATTTGCCATACCCACGCAAAATCAATATGCTTAGTGCACAAATCTGTCTTTTGCAATAAACATGTGAAAAAACTATATTTTCTTTATAGCAAAAGTGTATTAACTGATTCGTGCATAAACTGTCTTTTTCAATAAACATGTTTTGCAATAATTAGGCCCCAACCCAAAAGTTGGGGGCCTATAGAGTTGGGGTGTCCGTCCGTCTGTCCGTCTGTCCGTCCGTCCGTCCGTCCGTCCGTCTGTCTGTCTG
>LQRL01038626.1:0-10510 GCA_001703475.1 Hydroides elegans
CTCTCCTAATTTTGTTCGTTCACTGAATGAATATGTTATGTTTAATGACGTATACACAAACCCGCAAACGTCACGTTATTTTTACAAGTAAAATAACGTTCTAACATAGCATTTTTGTCGTTTCCAAAATACGTTTTTCAGTCGTTTCCCGAGAACGTGTTTTTCACGTTGAAGTGTAACCTTAAGAAATCCTTAAAATAAACACGTTTTTACAACGAAATAAAAACCTTTCGAAATACGTTATTAAAACGTATATGGCGTACGACTATACGAAAACGTGAGAAAAACGTGAAAAAGTAGTTTTCCATATAAGAAACCAAATATTCCCCATTGCCAAACGTGCAAAACACGTTTTCTGTTTACTGGGCTTAACGGCATACTTGGGCCGCCAATGAGTGAACAAATATTGTCGATGTTAATAAACACATCATCCCCACTCATTTACTGATACCATACAGAGTTGAATTAGTAAGAAAACTGTTTTGTGTACTTCGGGATGTCATCTCTTGTTTGTATTGATGAGCTTAATAGTTGAATAGGTCAGTATGTCAGATGTGGTTAAAATAAAACTACATCGCGAAAGTGTTAAAGAGTAAAATATTCAATTTAGAAATGTATATACAATGTAGGATTAATTTTCAGTATTTTACATCCTAATGTATCTAGTTATTACAACTCAGTCATGTATATGAACAAACCTGGAACGCTTATACATTGTAAGTGAACAAATATTGTCGATGTTAATAAACACAATCATCCCCACTCATTTACTGATCCTATCCAGCTTTTTGCCAATATCGAGCTGAATAAGTAAGTAAACTTTTTTGTGTGTAATTCGGGATGTCATCTCCTGTTTGCAGTGACAAGCGACCGCTTAATCGTTGAATAGGTCACTGTGTCAAGGCGGGTTTGAGTGCTTACAGCAGAACAATGGAAGTATCTTTTGGTGTTGATAGGGGATTGGTTCATAATAAAAATGGAAAAAAAAACTAGTTATAAATAAAAGAATAAACCATGAGTAGGAAAAGGGAACGTTTTATATATTTTTATAAGGTTTGGATCAAGAAAAAAATCGCGCGCCGATGTTTATTGGGAACCAAATTAACAAATATGAGACAACATAAAAACGTTAAAAGAAATAATGAGTATACCGAAGAAGAAAAAAAGAACAATTGTTTGTTTCCTTCAATTCATCATTTATACTTATATTCTTTTTTTTTTTAGTTTGTGTCGCACGCTACTTTCGGTCCAAATATTATCAGTGAACAGGCACAAAATATCGTTTACCGAATTTATATTTTTCTAATATAAGAGTCTGAAAAACAACAATCTTAAGCCGTAAAATAGGAATCCAGGTCAAAAAGTCCCCGGACATAAAGTCCCCGGACATAAAGTCCCCAATTTGGGCAACATAGGACATTAAGTCCCCGTGCAAAAATATGATTTAGACACATTTATTTTCATTTTTATTTAACGCATGTTTAAAGTTATATAGTCTTAAATGATAGTTAATCGTGATATAAAAAAAATATTGGGAAATTAATATTTTATTAGACATTTTGTCTGGGAACTTTATGTCCTATGTTGCCAAAATCGTGACTTTATGTCCGGGGACTTTATGTTCGGGGACTTTTTGACCGGATACCGTAAAATAGACATAATTACATTTTTACTGACACCTAAGCTAAGTATAACTGGGATCTTTCCGCCCTTATTCAGCGATAATGCTATTACCTAAAAGGCATATAACAGATAAAAATGACATCCCTTAAAATATTCATTATTATTACCAGTGTTTAGTTAAGGATTATTCAGGTATCCCTGAAGACATATAACTTTCGTGGCCGAGTGGTTAAGGTGGTTGACTCACCATGGTCTGAATGAGTGCATTGCGCTAATCAGAAGATCGCTGGTTCGAGTCCCACTGCGGGTGATAGACACATATCGGCCCACCCAGCCGAAGGAATAAATGGGTACCTACTGAAACAGTAGGGGGTAAAGTCAGGGATGTGGGTTGCGCCTGCCCCTACCCACGTGGTAGAACGCTTATAGACCGGAGCCATTAGGGTCGCCGGTATCAAGGGGCCTTGAAGGCCTGTGGACAACTTTACTTTACTTTACTTTTTACCCCTCAGTGTTAATGTACATTGATTGTATGACCTAGTAACAGAGAAAGATCAAATTTTAGAAACAAATCTACATTTTAAAGAAACTGTAAAATATAACTTCAAGATTTCATAGGCTAAAATAAGCGTTGGCAACTAAATTCAACAAAGCTCGCCTGTCTATGTCTATGTATTTGTTATAACATGTATGTATATGACAAAACCAGACATTATATTTTCAATCTAAGATCAATATCTAAGATCAATATCATGTTTTAAAGCTGGTTTGAGCTTGTTTGATTGTAACAGTTAAAAGACATGAATCAGAACAGCTATGCATCTCTATTCCAAAAATGTACACAATTTATTGAGGATAAGAACATTTAGGTTTAGGACATTTGTGATTGAATCACAAAAGCATATGCTCTGCAAATTCAGGAGAAAATGCATAACTGACCAAACACCAGCTGTCGTCCTATGTATTCCTTATGGAAAACTCAGAATGCAACCTAACCGTAGGTTGTATTTCTAGGGAACAGATTAGGAAACACAGTTTGCTAGGGAAAAAACTCAAAATGCTCCCAATAAGGCCAGGTCCTAACCTTTTGTTCAGTCTTCTCTATGCATCGAAAAAGCATTGTCTGACTCGATCAAAGTATAACCAATGCGTTTAGGTTTACCGAGTCTAGATCAAGACCCGATCTCTTTGTCTTAAGGCGCGCGCCCACTGACACGAGTGCGAATACGAGAACGAGAACGAATACGAGAAATTTGTCCGTTGTTTATAATGTTTGACAAGTAAGTTAGCTGTTATAAAATAAACAATCTATAGTAGAAGTGCACATGACGTCAAACTTTCAAAAAAAAATAATTCACCAAAAAACAACATTGCAATAACGAAATACAACGAAATAATTGTTTCTGAACATTTAAATATGCACAAATCTGTTCACTTTTTTTCAAGTCAGCTGAGCAGTTTTTTCCTTTTCTAGTAAACTTGAAACAGAAAAGGAACAACTTTTGCGAAAATTGAAATGCTGAATTTAACATAACTTATCTTATAGTCTATTGTAGATAGCAGTTTATTTTACAATTGCAAGCAGATTTAATCAATTTCGAATTAATTATTCTCACTACTTATGCTGTAAATTAAGAAATTATCGAAAAAGGTGTTTCTCAAACTGCTCAAAGCTACAAGCTAGAAAGTATTTTCTAAATAAAATCTCTAGGCCAGCTTTAATTTGGTGGGGAACACCTTTTGTGAAAAACAGCTCGTTAGGTACTCTTCATAACACATTAGTCAAACGCCATATAAAAGGTATGTTTTTTAATAGAACTCACTTACTTGTCAAACATTACCACGGACAAAACTTCACAACGGACAAATTTCTCGTATTCGTTCTCGTTCTCGTACTCGTACTCGTGTCAGTGGGCGCGCGCCTTTAATGACAGATGAAATAAAAGGTTTTAGCACTTCATGTTGGATGGGTAAAAGAGTGATTTATAGATACGATCAACCATGGGTTATGTGGAAAAAACGGTTTCATGACGTAGATTATTGAAGAGAATGAAACTGATTCCCTACCGGTGATGCACCTCGGCGCATATCAAAATAGCTCCCCTTAACCCCGACCACCCCTCCCCCTCCCAATAAAAACCCGGAATCTGATTGAATAGTGAAAATAGTGAAAAATCATAATCAAAACTCCATTATGGTGCGTTCAGCGGGACTTTGCGTCTGCGTCTGCGGAATTCAAATTGGTATAAAACATAGTAAATCTAGCGGTATTAATTCCGCAAGGTTTACTATGTTTTATACCAATTCAAATACGCAGACGCAGACGCAAAGTCCCGCTGAACGCACCATTATAGTTGAAAGATATTTGGCTTTAAACATCAATGGTTATGAATAATGAGTTGATGATGTTTTATACTGTTATTAGGACATGTTATTGACCTTTTAAGCATTATAAAATAAATTTGTTTCTAACATACATGTATAAATCATGGCAAAAACCATGCCTTAACTCTATTCAATATCATTGGTGCAATAAGCCTTAGGCATATAAATATGAAGACATCCAACCAAGACCACACTGACCCACCCAACCCGTTAATGCTATGGCGGTCTAAACATGGCACAACGAGCCAAAAATAATAACTGATTGTTTATATTATCTCAGCTATACCAAGTGCGAATAAATAGCCAATTGTAGTGTAATGTTAGCATGTGTAAGCGTGGTTTGAGAAATATTTATTATCGAGTACAAAATCTGAAAGGCAACTGTATTTTGCAATTGCATTCGTTTCGATAAAATCATACAACGGATTAAATACGTGTACACGTAGAAAACGCTTCTCGTTGATGGCGCATAATGCAATGGAATGAATGGCGGTATATATGTTGCAAAATGGATGTTAAATAAGCCAACATAAAATGATACGATAATCTGAATGTAAATATATAATCAAGCACCAGTTCATTATAATAGAATTAATGACTCAAACTCGAAAGTATATAAGTCGGAATATGTTTGTGATGTTTCCACACGTTTTGAAATATCGAATTATGCATAATATCGCAGGAAATTGCAGTAAACTGCATATATTATGATAATACCTATCAGGAAAATACGGGAAAATACTTACCCCGAGGGTACTGGCAGGTAGATACTAAGGACAAAATGTAGCATTGTAACATAATTATACCGTCACAGGGCAAACACAACGTTTCGAAAGCCATGGCATGCAGCGTTTCTTAATTTTTATCAAAAAAATAAACTCAAACGTGAAGTAAACCCCTCTATTTAGGACTCTACAATGGCTTGACACTGCCCAGATAATATCAGCGACAAGAAATGACGCAATTTACTGTCTCTTTTATGTTTGACGAGAATTCCTTACGGTTTCTAAAACCCGAAAAAAAGAGCAACCCCAAAAGCCAATAGATACCCGATAACCCTTTTGGTCTCGGGAATACAACAAATCACAGCACAAATACCAATAAATACTCAATAACCTTTGGCGTTATAATATTCAGTCGCTTATCCGAGAATGAAAGTGAATAAAACCGTGAGATTTATTCGACACAGTTCATTAACTGTATTCTTAGTAATCTTAATGTTCCACTTTTTCAAGGCAATTGACGCATCGGGGACATAAACCGTAAGAGCACCCAATGAAAAAAGGGATGTAAAATCTGCCGGTTTAAACAGTGTGCAATCGTTTCAACTTTAAATTTGAATGATGAGACACCTTTAAAAGGATAATTTAAATATCACAATAATTCTAAGTTATACTTCGATGATATCTATTTAAAAATCTTCCTAGATGCAATGAGACTATATTTTTATTCAAAATTAATCTTCAAAATATTTTCATAATTGGGTGTACCATAAACAAATGTGTTATATATTACCTACTCACGTGAACATCATTATTATTTAATAAGTTGTTTGTTATACCATAGCTCGACCGTCCGTGTTAAATCGTAGTAATTAGTTTGATATATATTTTAGAGAGACACGCTAATGCAATGAACAATGTTATAGCATAAAGGACTGTGAAAATAAAGTTGAGTATTGACTTGCCATATACTATACTATACATTTTGAAATATATGTAATCTATATCATCATGCATAGTCTGTATCGACACCAATGCATGATGACCACAATTCAGTTTATAGCCTTTTACTCAAATACGCACATGATGTCATTTCCACACCCTAACATATCAACCCATTGTAAGCAAGGCCAGATATTTTTAGTCAAAAGCTTAAGTGGTCCTAACGATTCAGCTCGATACCCGATACGATTGCTATTTGAATGAGTAAATGACATTTTTGCTGCAAAATAATGTTATTTTATCCCATATTTATCGATGCTATTTACTTTTTCAGGGGTCGGCACCCTTTTTATGAAACATCTTTTCTTTCTACAGATGACTTTTCTTTTTATAAATATATTATTTTTTTTCCTGACACCCACCCCCTGTATTTAATGAGTTTCGATGCTATTTGTAGTAAAATGTTTGTTCCTTGTTAAATGTTATGGATAAATAAAACAAATGTAAATAATTGAGGAAGCAGTTTTGGCTGACGATTTTTTTTCTAATTACTGAGAATGGATTGTAAATTGATTATTTTGATAAAAAGGTTGTTACAAATAGATTATATATACTATTTTTCTAAATCGAATTCAAAGTCCGCATTTAGTGTTTCCCTTTACAACAATTGCGAATACTGCATGAATCCCGTTTGTTTTTAGTTGTGCCCAGACTTTGTATTCTTAGCTGCTTCGCTATCCCCTCATTATGTCATATTTTACTCAGATTATCTAACACATCTACCTTGAATTAGAGTGGTTAACGACCCCATCCAATATTTGATAACTAAACACCAGTTACTATACATTTAATGAACAAACACTCTGTTGCAACTCTGCAGTTAATGAAATTGTATCATTGATGTCTGGGTTTGTAAAGTAAGTAAAGTAGGCCTTGTAAATCATCTGAGAATCAAATTACAAGAGAGATCGTTGTTAAACAGGGAGTAAATAATCGTTTGATCATGTTTTGAGCTTTAAATAATTGTGATAAATTGTGCATAAGTTAATTGCTTGTCGCAAACTCTAGGTTCACTCTTATACATTTAACCAACAAATTGGTGATCGCAATAGCACGTAGAACGCAGCATTTTAAATACGGGACACGCATGTGCCCGGTGTGTCCTTCCTTCGGTTCCATTTTCTCAGTGTCCGGACCTGACCATTCAAAGTGAGGGCTTCCATAACACAAAGCTCAAATTACATCAAGCCTGAAGATGAAAGACCCGGAAACCACCGCACTAATTGCAACCGCTTAACGTTGCTTTAGGTACATATGCTTTATATATTTATATCTTCAGATTCATTTTGTTTCTGGGTTCACACCTTAACAATTGACCTGTTCAGTCTAACGGCCGGGTTATCACAAAAAATACAAATCCCTAATTTTGTTAGGGACCAAATTTGTTCCGAATAAAATACACCAATAAATCATGGCTCCTAGACCAGCAACACTAAAATCCTTCAAGGCACCCAGCAAATCATTGCGAATTGTGGCAAAGTGAAATTAGATATGCACCTTGTAACAAGTGGGACCATCCTTTCTTTTGACATAGTGCACTAATCGGCAAAAAAATGGTCCTGCTATAACTCTGTTCAGACACATCTTAGTATCGTTAAAATGCTTTGGTTTCTTCCAGTCATACACGGCCCAACTCCAAACAGTGACCCATATACGAGAGTTAAGAGGCAATGAATGATATGATTTAGGTCAATGGAGGTAGCAACCCGACAAATTGTGCAATGATGTCGAAGACATGACTATTTTACTGGACGTACACATTTGAAGCGACTGCCTGCAACAACCCTTCTTTCTGTATAGGGTACTTACAAAAAAAAATAAGCTAGGTAGACATTATTTTAAACCTGATTTATCCTACCGATCAGTATTTTGCAATGTGTGGTTTACGGAAACACTGAACAAGCTCCTTTGCACAGAGATAATGTAAAAAGGTTATTTAGAATTCATATGCAAAAACATCATGAATAGCAAGCAGCTACCGTCTTGGCTCCTACAGTATTAATAGTAATATATTTAGAGGTCACCTGGACCTATATTATTTTAGAAACTGAGTAATCATCTATCGCGATCAAGGAATCTACTAGAAATAATATATAACAGCATCATAATTCACACCTTGACCCCGTTCAGGATTCGCTTATCACTTCATGTCATCTTGACCTTTTATATATTCCAAATCGAGTCAACATAAATCTAGTCGCATGAGTACTCACCGTCTACTTCGGTTATATCCAATGTATCTGTGATCAATTCAGTCTACAAATTATGTCAACTATGCAATTCCCCTTCTTTCCCTTTGCAATCATTGCAAGTTAACATAATGAAGGAATTCCATGCATATACGTAAAAACTTGATTTCTATTTTAATCCACTACAGATAGTATATTTTTTTTTGGAAATTCTCATAGAAACATCATTTTTTTATAAGATTAAGCGTTTTAGATTTTGTGTATAAGATTCATCAGGATTCATTAAAAACCTAAGTTTGCAAAAAATTCAATATTTTACATTATATCATTTTAACATGGGTACCTCCATGTACAAGTAGCATCAATGTAGCTCTTCCTCTAATCCCATTTATCCTGCCAGTAACTATTTTCACACTTTAGCAAGACAAACAAATAGATGTTGACTTGCCCACCGTTTATGTAGTGGTGACTTAGATACAGTTTCCTGCCTGGCGTTATAATGGCAAGATGTTAGGTCAAAATATTAAAATTCTGGTGGTAGAATTTGTAGATTTCTGGCATTGTCAGTGTTATACTGATGGGCATTGTCCATAGGTTTTGTCTGAAGCATGACATGTTGTAAGCATTTTCAAGAAATTATATAATATTCATATTAAAACTATATAATATCTTACAAGTTAAATAAGAATTATTTGTTCGTTCAAAATATGAAATTGTTTTTTTTTTTGAAAAAAGTCTTAAATGCTTAAATCTCAAATGCTTTGATATGTAAAAACGCTCATATTACATGTATATAGGCATACAGTGTAATAAGAAACATTTCATTAGCAATAACATTTACTATAATTACACATTTTATATACATTGTATAAATACTTTGGACGCCAGTAAGTGAACAAATATCGTCTATGTTAATAAACACATCACCACCACTCATTGATACATGTAGATCCAATAATATGTTTCTCTATAACATGGGTTTCCATCCAGTAAGAAAACTAGCTGATAGGTTACCACTTCTTGTTTGTATTGACGAGTAACAACCTAATCGTTTAAAATGCCATAGTCTCAAAACACTCTTAAATTAAATATGCTTCGAAAATCGTCGAAAGTAAAGAAAACACATATTGGAAAATTAATCTTGACTTTATTTACCTTATTTTTACATCCTAGTTGAACTAGAAAGTTAACTAACAACTAACAAGTTAACCATACAACTAACAAGTTAACCATACAACTAACAAGTTAACCATACGAGTATGAACATACCTGGGCCGCCAATGAGTGAACAAATAGCGTGGATATGTTAATAAACACATCATCACCACTTATGAACTGATGCGATCCTCTTGTTTTGTCCTAATCGATGTAAGTAAACTATTTTTTTTATATTCTGGTTGCCATCTCTTGTTTGTATTGAAGTGTCAGTGCTTAATCGTTGAATAGGTCACTGTGTCAAGGCGGGTTTAAGTGCTAATAACAGGAGAATAGGAGCATCTTTTGGAAAATATTTTGTAGGAATGGCCCCAAAGAAAAATGAAGAGGAACACCAATGTTTAGAAGTGGTTACTATAATACATTATTGTAAACAAGAATGTTTAGTATACAACAATACACACAACATTCATTCTTCATTTAATCAACATTTTAATGTTTTTTTATGAGTATATACGAAAATATCCACCCCAAAACTTTTCAGTCAGACCCATAATCCAATCGTCCGATTTTAATGTTTTTTTCTAATAAAAGAGGCTGAGAAATAACAATGTTAAGCTGTAAAATAGACATAATTACATTTTACTGACACCTAAGTATTACTGGGATCCCTCTAGCCTTATTCAGCGATAATGCTATTACCTAAAGGACATATAATAGATAAAAATGACATCCCTTACAATATTCATTATTATTTCCCGGGTTTAGTTAAGGATTATTCAGGTATCCCCGAAGACATATAACTTTATGGATTATATGCGTTATGAGATTAATATTTGATCAGCTACCCCTCGGTGTTAATGTACATTAATTGTATGACCTAGTAACTGAGAAAGGGCAAATTAAAAAAAACGGATCTTCATTTTAAAGGAACTGTAAAATACCATATTAATATTATACGGGATGAAGTTAGCTTTAGAAAACTAATTCAACAAAGCCCACCTTTCAGATATTCATATTATTACTATCAATGTGACCAAATCAGTCAAATAAAGTTGAAACATTATTAGGATTGGATCGAAAAAGCATATGCTCTGCAAATTCAAGACACAACATATTACATTTTTTCAGTCTACTCAATGTATCAAAATAGCGTTGTTTGACTCGATCAAAGTATTACCAATGCGTTTAGGGTTAAGTAGAGCATAAACGAGTCCAACTCAAGACCGGAGCTCTTTGTCTTAATGACAGATGAGATAAAAGGTTTTAGCACTTAATGTTTTGATGGGGAAAAGTTTGATTTATAAATAGTAGATTGTATCAACGATAGTTCTGTTGCGGCGGACTGTTGCATGATATGCGGTATAAATATTGGTTTCTTCCCCGCTGATTACTAGTAAGGATATATGAATAATGCCCCCCCCCCCCCCACCC
>LQRL01038637.1:870-11638 GCA_001703475.1 Hydroides elegans
CCTTACCATTCAACACTTTATTCGTCAAAATTGTAACGCTAATTTTGATTTGAAAATAATCAATTATCGTTTAGCAAAAGGTCGCTCGAAAGTCAGGTTGGATTATACTAAGATTTTAGGCGTACTGATTAAAGTGTTATCTCTAGAAAGGCATTTTCCAGAAAAAAAATATACAGACAAAATATACTGGCATCTACATGGATATTATGTGTTTCTGGTTATTTGACAATAATTATTAAAAGATACGTATTATGGTCCCAACCACTTTTAAATAAGAGGTATATATTGGCCGAGTGCACAAGGCGGTGTTAGATCCAAGCAGCGCCTGAGCGCTGTTCTATCTGCCTCCCAGATGCCGTAAACTGTAATTATAGTCATGATTCTCATTTAGCCCATTCCTATGATTAATATACGCAAGCAAATTGTTGTAAAATTATACCAACTGTTTTAAGAAAAACGCGTTTTAAAGAAATGCCCAAGCTCCAACTTGTGCACTCGACCGTAGTGACTGTTCCAACCAGATTACAGTACAAATTACTTTTGTTGAATCGCGATTTCAAACATACACCAAGCTATCTATAAAAACAATGTCCTGTCACTGCCCTAGGATAGACAGACTTAAATCTTGAGGTCCGATTTATGTCTTTGTCTTACGAATTGTGTTAAAGTCGGTCTGAGAATTACTCCAGGGTATATTGCATCTGCCTTTGACAAAATATGATTTACATCCGTCTAACAGAAATAGAGCTACAACATTGTGTTATGTAACATTCGGTTATCAATGGTAAAACTATTTTTTAAGGAGTAACTTTTACAATAGATAAGTTGACGTTTTTGATTTTTTCCTGGCTCCCTTAAGTACCATTTATGTGTTTTTAGGAACAATACTATGAACAGTATAATACAATGATCCACATATTTGCGCTAAGGTAGGACAACGTGCCATATTTGATCCTGCAAAATGGTTAGAGCCCTGATGAAAACTCCCATTTATGTTCCATGAATTACTCATATTACCTGAAAGCGCCCAGAATACCAATATACAGTTAATAGAAAACACAGAGTAGAATCTCTTAACTTAGAGTTTATACCACTATGCATGGCTGAAGCTGTTTGAATTCGTGTCATAAAAGTGTCGTTGCAGGTCGCATCCTAGTAGCTCGTGGCTTCTCATTTATTCTGATTTACGTCACATTAAGTGTGTGTCGAGTTTTATGCAAACTGTTTTTAGACCGCAGATGGAACAAATATGCTGGACAAAAAAATATGATGAACATTTGGCTAGGTGTCAATGTAAAATATGCTTTATTTACACATTCTTCATGTAAATGACCTATTTGTCTACGCAGCTTTAGTAATATATTTCAAATAGTTTTTGTTGCATTATTTGGTGTCATTTTTTTTGTCTTTTATGGCCTCTATTGTTTCATGTCAGTTGAAACCCGTTCTTAAAAGTGATACATTTGAAAACGATAATAAGCAGTTTTCTCACCACAAATTGTTTAGCCATAGGCTGTTTATGTAATAATATATGCTTATAAATCATGAATGGGAATGTATAGTTGAAGACTATATAGAGGTAGTACTCCCTGGACATGATGAAAAGGCAGTAATATGATAAACAGATCAGATAGAAAATATCTAACTTTAATCGAAGATATATGAAAGTTAGACTAAAACACCATCTATTTGCCATTAAAAAAAACATCTTTCTTATTTCGAAATAGTTACAAAATTAGTTACTAAAGGGTTTTATGTAGATAACATACTTTCAAAAATGATGTTTTATAGCTTTTGTCTAGCATACAAATGGCTTAAAAACACAGCTTATGGGACGGTCACATACTTATGAGTGTTTGAAACGCTGCAAAATTAAAATTAATATAGTGAAACCAATATCGCCTGCTATATTTAATGTTGAATTCCGTAACGTGAAGAAAATCCCATAAACGAGTACTCTTAACTATAGAATTCAAAATTAATATTTAGCCATACTTTGAGCGTTTTTCAAATTTATTTTTGTCACCAAAAATTCAAAAAGGAATTGTATCTTGTGAAATTTGATAACATGGGAGATAGTCCATTTGATTTACATATGAATATATTTTCATTTACAACAGAGACGAAAAAATGTATACTTTGACCAATCTAATGAAGTGACTTGCATTCTAAAGCAATAATTAGTATTTCGCCACCCCAACCATTCAGCTGCACATGGATTTCACATAGTGCCTCTAATAATGTAATGTGTCGCACACCTTCTAATAGACTAGGGTGCATTCATCGTTAACCTTTTAGACGCTCTATATCAATAGAATCTAGCCATGCCCCATATATGGTGACCCCTTATTTTCCGTTAACCTTTATAACGATCTGTAGCAATACAGACTAGCTATGCCCCATATATAGCGACCCCTTATATAGAAGCTTACAAGTTATACAAAGTACAATCTTGTCAGTTATACACGTGTTCTTAGGAGTCTATGTGACCTCGTTAAAATATAATTTTGTTCAAGTATAAATAAGCTAATAAAAATAACCGATAATATGCCGGAGAACAAAAACGTCATCTTGATATTTGCTATGTATTTGGTTGATCACGTCAAAGATACGTCTTGTTTTATGATCGACATTAAAAGCAGTCGCAAGTTGTCAGTTTATCAAGTCATAAGGTTCCAGTTTCTATTCATTTGATGAGCGTAGACTACTCATTGCTTCATAGCAAGGTTTAGCCATTACAATGAGATTTTCTAGTCATAAGTTATTTGTTAAGTAAATACATTGTCACATTGTATTTATTCAGTTATTTTGTTTCGAACCCATAATTGTTCCAATATAAAGTCTACCTGGGGTGGGGTGGCGAAATACTAATTATTGCTTTAGAATGCGAGTCACTTCATTAGAGTGGTCTAAGTATACATTTTTTCGTCACTGTTGTAGATCAAAATAAATTCATACATGTATGTAAGTCAAATGGACTATCTCCCATTTTGTCAAATTTGACAAGAAACAATTTATTTTTGAATTTTTGGTGACAAGAAGAAATTTGAAAAACGCTCAAAGTATGGCTAAATATTAATTCTGAATTCTAATGTATGCGGAATTACACAATAAAGATTCGTATAACTACCTGGTCATCAAACGGACCTAGGGACCGATTCCGAAAATCCTGTGTGATTTCAATTTCATTCTTTGATGGAAATTAAAGAAGTAAATTATAGGGTGTCGCGAACGTTTCGAAATGCAACAAATTGTTCCATTTACAAAATCGCCATTTACATATATACATTGGGGATTTATGTTGAGACAAATTTTAAGGTAATTGAGACTGCGAATTCCAAAGCGTTTGTGATATGCATTATACGCCCTGGCCGCAAGGGAGGCTTTGATTTTAAACTGTTCCCTACCTTGCCTTGAGTTTTAATGCATTCCTTATAAGAAAATTCAAAACACTCGGCGAGAATTTGAAAAGATCGACGCCGCGCTTTTGAGTTAATCGTCCTGTGTGGCCAGGTCCTTTATAAAGGCATCGCAGTCCAAGTTCAGTGGTGATCCAAAAATGTGTTGAAACCTGGAACGCCAATAAAGAATATATAAGACACCAAATACACATGTTTTATAAAAGGTAATTAATTTTGGTAAAAAGGTAAGACAAGGTGGGATACTTGCACAAACCTGGTTTTCGACATCGTACCTTTTGGTACGGATGATGGCAATGTGTCACATGACATAACAACGCTGTTTTGAAATAAACTGTTATATCACCAATAGGAACTTGAAAGCAAGAAGGGCTGATCAGACGAGGCGCTACAACGATTCATATTTATATGGTTCTTCGCGCTTTCGTCCGCCTTGCTATAGATAAATGCAACGATTATTGTAAAAAAAAGTGGACTAGGCTGTACTACTCAAAGGTCAATAACCTTAAACAGTAACATAAAACATAAGCAGAATGTTCAGTGCATCTTTTGAAATTTCAAAACAAAATATTATTTAACATATATGTAAATGTATACATCACTGGAGTAGAATCGTCTTCATTCGTTTAAACATAAAATCGGTGACCGGCAAGCATAAATGTATTTTATAGACCTACTGTATGCTGATACCTGGAGGTTTAAAACAATCTTTAAAATCCCGAATCTCTTGTTCCAGATACGGTGCTGCTGTTTGAACCTAGCCCATCCCGAATTACACATCCCTCCCCCGGGCCCTTGCCTAGACCAAATACGCACCGACCCGCGTTTTCTATAGCTGTGTCGCAATATTTGATGTCCTATTTATCATTCGTCAACTTTTGAAAACTAACCTGTCAACATGCTCACATTAAACTGTGAAGTCATTAGTTTAATGGGAATTCACAAATAAAGTTATATATATTAATTATTCCAGCAATGTGGGGAACCTAAGGCTTACATATTCAAGTTGTACTATAACTGTAGAACATTTCAATTATCATTATTCAAGTGCAACGGAATTAAACGAGATAATTAATAGCACTTTGTTAAAAAAACTCTTGACATATATCATGTGTAAAGCGGTAACTGCTATATATTTCAATATTTCGGCATGAATGTTTTATTTAGAAAGAAACTATTAATTTGTTAATATAAATAATGTTGATAGATATATAATTTAAGTGATATCTATATTTTCGAAATCGATTGTCAAAACCCCATTTCGTAGCTCAACAAGTAATATAATCATTTTCTCATTCATCTCTATATTTAGATTCGTTTTAATTATTTAGATATTCAGATATGCAATATTTATTTCTAATAGATCATTATGCGCATTGTTTTAAGCGATTTGTTTTTCATTCAAAACATTTACCAAAAGGTGTTTGCATTGTCAAGGAAGTAATTTATCGTAATTAATTTTGCAATGTCATCGATAACTCCCAGGGGTGTACCGAACTGTCGAAATTTCGCGCGCGTTTTTGTAAATATTTTACTGTTTTTGTTAATTTTATTTGATTACATTTTGTAACATTATTTCAACTATCAGCCGTTTTTAGTGCATTTAAGTGCCGATTTATTTTCAAATTATGTATTCTATATTTGTTGATATTGCAAGTTTAATATTTCATATATCAAATCATTATGAATAGAACCTTTAAACTAGATTGATATTCAATTATATAACTCGAATTTGTGATAGGTTTTTGTGACGCCAAAGATACAAAACATTTCTAACCAGTTTAAAAGATCGCAAATATTCTAGAACAGTTACGGTATATCGTATAGCTGTCCAGGTCCTTCAACGTGAAGCCATCGATATAGTCTGATTTTCAATTCTACGTTCTGCATGTTTGTCATTGACGTTTCATTCATTCCTGAATATTGAAACCAAGCTCTTGTATATTTGATACATAATTTCGTCAGGGTGTTGATCTTTGAAATATCAAGAAGGTATACATCGGGTACCATTGATGCTTAATATAATTTAACCATTGTTTGTGTATTAAGTTGCGCCTTTTAACAAAAACGTTGAAATATGTTCAATAGATGGTTGCTGGTGATAAAAGGGTTATATGATACTTCGAAAATATGATCACTCTTCAACCGACTAATCGACTAAGTGTTGGTATTTAGAATGCTACGTATAGGTTTTAACGTAGTGTTAACGTTTGGTTGTTATAAGGTGTCGGATAGTGCGTCAGAACATATCAACACACTTAGAAATGATATAATTAAATAGGAAATATAGAAAATCCCATATTTAAAGCCTATTTTAGACGTCCACATATACTTTTTTTGTACGAGATACGCAACGATTTTGAACGTAAAGTTCTTAGGAATTGTCGTATTGTATGGGACCTTTTGGTAAAATCAGTCTGACGTTCCGATTCAAAATAGACGCAGGAAAACCACATAACCGACCGATCTTCTTATATCTATAATGGTATCAAATATGCTGGTACGGCAAACTTGTTGTCCGGCTTTTCTAAAGAGTCATGCTATTATAGTGTAGGCATTTTAAATGGTAATACAGTATATATTTCTTAAAAGATTGCATGGATCCGCCATCTTCTACTTCTGCCATATAGATCAGTTTACAATGTAGTATGTCACAAAAAAATAATAATGAAGATTCAATAATTGCATGTATAAATAATTCTCGATATTATGATTGAAAAAAAAAAATACTACCGATAGCCCTTCAAAATTATTCATATGTCTAATACAGATATATATTTAATGTTATATGCTTTGCAACGCTATAAATAGAGGTCAACTAAATAACATATTTCATTTTTATGTTTCAGCTCAGACAACTGATACAGCTCGATTTGAGATTTAAACACTTTTACACCAATCACTTCTGCTCCTATCATATTGACTTCTTTTGGAAACTTCAGTCCTTTTTAGAATAAAAATCGGCCCTGTGTCTACAACATTCGGTTCTTCGTTATAAGGGGTAAAGGGGCCGAATACGCCGACGTGGTAGGGGTCCCAACTACCGAATTTTATAACACCGTTCTACTAATGACCCAATTAGCTTTTTAATTCTCTTTCTGTGCATTGTATTTTTAAAGTTGTATCATAATGTTGTGTCATGTATTATAAGCATGAACCGTTTGGTAAATGAAGCAAGTTAAGGGTTTAATGGCTTAAAGTTTGATTTTTGAGACTAACACATGACTAGTTGCAGTAGGGGAAGTCTCATTACTTTCAAAAATGTTCAGGCTTTCTCCTGGTAGGCCTAAGGCTTGATATTGATTTGCTTGAAATAAATAATTGTATTTTATTATTCGATCAATAAGAGAAAAATCACCATGCTTTCTATTTTCTTAGCCCTCTCTGCCTATCCCTCTATCTCTTCCTTACTTTTTCTGTTTCTCTCTCTCTCTCTCTCTTTTTCTCTATCTCTATCAATCGATCTCTTGCTTTTCTTTTCGCAATTAATATCCGTTCATTAGAAATGTAAGAATGTCATGGAGGCTGATCGCTTCCGATATCGAATAACGCCAGAATTTTATTTCATCACGCGTTCAAGCGATCGCTTTGAAACATGCAATTTTGGTATGCAACGAATCCGGGTCAAAAAGTCTCGGGCCAAAAAGTTCCGAGCCATAAAGTCTCCAAAAAAGACACCATGTGCCAAAAAGTCTCCAGCCAAATGTTTTATAATATGAGTCTTGCGGAAACTAATTTCTGGTAATTGCAAAGAAATAATTCTGAAGTAAGACACCAGAATAAAATTGTTCAACTATGGTGTTTATTAAAAAATATATATATATATCTGGAAACTTGATGGCCGGAAAATTTTTGGCTGGGGACTTTTTGGCACATGCTGTCATGTTTTGAGACTTTATGGCCCGGAACTTTTTGGCCGGAGACTTTTTGGGCGGATACCGGTATGCAACATCGATTTTGACAATAGAGTCTAATTTCATTAAATCTTAGAGAAATCACCACTGTAATGACATCGTTATTGATAAATATTTTAAAATATTAAATTGAATATTTAAGGCCAATATGTCTACAATAGTTTCACATCTTAACCTAGTGTAATTTTAACTAGATTTAGACATTCGCACTCATTGCATTTTAACACTGTTTAAGTCCTCAGACAACTTTAAAAGCGCCCGTCTTAACTTGGCAGGCTTATCATTTGCTATATGTCACCCGACAAGAGGGGGGTTTGAGAGCGAGAGAACGCGAGAGAGATAGATAGAATAAATTATAAATGCATTTAATATCAACATCGACACAGCAGTAAAGCAACACATAACCCTGGACTCACATAAGAGCTGTGTTAGGCTACTTTGATTGAAAACAATTGCAAGCAACTTAAATCAATATTAATATAACACATGCTCTATGTTTATATGCAGTAATTGAACCGAAAAAAGTGGACAGTTTATCGTCGATATACCTGGGATTATCGTACATCAAGGGACGCGTGTATGTAAGAAAACTATACGTATTTCAAGAGTGATTGGAGAAACTCATGGTTGCGCAGTGATTTATAAGTTTTACACGCTACTTTTAACTGATACAAGTTCAATTCTATAAGCGCATTTGTATATTTACACTGTTTGAAAACCTTTGCAATGAAGCATTGTATGAAGTGTGTGCAATGCGCCTAAATGATATAAAAGGATAATAAGCTGGAAAATTGGATAAAGGATAATTAGAAGTGACTAAAAAGCATTGATCTTCATAGTTTTTATGTATGTTATTGTGCCTTGAGGAAAAACGTAAGTGACATTTATTTATTATGTGTTATCTAATGGAAAAGCCAGAGTAAATATTGTTGCTTCGATAACCGCATAAAGGTAATTGTAGTTAAGTAAGCATATACATATTTTGTAAACATATAATTCATTGCCCAAATGGCATTTTTGGATTTGTTATAACGGAACAAATATCCATTGATACATTTCGTTTGTAAAATGACACCACATTCATTTCATGGAATTTAATCAAAATTATCTTTGTCGATATTATCGTACACAAATATGCAAGGCATTTTTAATAAATCAAAATATTCAATGAGATTGGCTGCAGATTTCGTACAGTTTTTTTTTGTATCGATTCCTATGGATATATTGCAAATCGCATTTGTTGCGAGCGTTGCTTGTTTTCATGTGGATATATTTTGACAAGAGGCTGTAAAACAATATTTCTGATAACAGCTACTTTTCAGGTCTTAAACAAAACTATAAAGGAATGTTTGTAAGAGCTTATGATAGACTGTATCTCGCAAATCAGAGATGAAAAATTCATACATATAGGTACATGTTTCCTCTTGCTTTTTTAATACCATGTTCATAAGAGTTTGCATATCTTAATATTGGAATATTCGATATTTCCATTATGTGATTGCCGATACAAAAATAGATATATGAGGGTGATAATGGACAATATAATAGATAAGGGGGTTTATGGATATGGTTCTTGACCTTACATTAAAAGTACATCAAATGTAATATTCATATTCACATATGTATTAAAGTTAAATAAGATTTTATTCAAGTAATTACGCGTATACTTGCAAGCGCTTTGCAAGTAACCATCGTAAATATTTATTTAATGTTATCGATAAAACGTAATGATGATTTCGACATATGGTTAAATGTGCAGTTAGATATCGTCGTTTCCATCGTTTCAAGCAACAGTAACAAAATGAGAGCATCTCAACACTGAATGCGAAACCTAAAAGTACAATGTGTGAAACGATTGTTCATATGTAACAAAATAATTCATCGACTAAAAACTGGATTTTACATATTTTTCAATAAGAATTTTACATTTTATTGGCCCTTGAGATAGCTAAAAAATAATTCCAAATATGACTCACATTAAAGACTCAAATCTATAAAAGGTGAAATAATTGAAGATTTAAGCAAGAAAAAAGTGCCCAGCTGCATATGAAAGGATATCTTGACATATGAAACGAAAAGTGCCCTAGGTTGCTTAATATTGCGCAGGGGCTCTCCTTACAAACATTGATCCGATATTTTCGAAACGCTTTAAAACGCAAAAACTGATGTTAAAGAGGACATTAATTGCATTATGTTCTGCCATTAAACTTTTACAAATGATGTTAATTTTAAACCCGCAATTCAATTCCAGTGCTTTGCACACAATGTGCAGAACACTTTAGAAAGTTTGTGAAGTAGATACCCTTGGTCGTTTAGTCGAACTGTAGAGAAAAACCTTAAAGGACCCTTCGACTTTTCGGGTGAAAGGTATTTCACTTACAGTCAGGAGGGTGAAAGGCTTTACATAAGGCATTTTCAAGTTGTAATTTCACAGCAATGTCTATTGAAAAAGCGTTGCCATTTTGCGATCTAAGAAAGTGGGAGGCCATGAATTCAATAGGCATGAGCAGTTGCGTAACGGAATATGGTTAAACATAGTATAAGTCTTGTGCTTGCAATCATATTTTCAAAATTAAGGTTTTGTAAGATTTTCTATATTCTTTAAGCAGACTCTACTATAACGTGTGTATGTTGCAACGATTCATTCAATACAGCAATCAAAACTTGGTAAACGGCATGATCGGACCATCTAAATATTAACATAATATTAACGAAAACCTGGTATTTTGAATAATTTAAGCCCTACTTCCAGATAAATTCAAATATTTACACATGACCTCGTATATACCATGGGACCTTTAATATGCAAGCGATTTAGAATCGATGAGTACAGAATTAATGGATATATTCAACAATAGCATATTACATATTTGTAACAACAGGAAATGATTGCCATTATCAATGTAATCTTTGATAGCATGATGTATTGTGTCATTTCAATCTTTTACTATATGAAAGGCAGCATTGTTCATCCTGCATAAAATGATGATGGGAAATGAAGCTTTGTATTGAGTGTATATCACATTATAAGGAATCAATCGTTTTCTATGCTATGGTTAGTGCAAGAAAATGCAAGCATAATTATGTGGGCGTAAAGATAATGTCATTTTATTGGCAGAATTCCATTTAGGACCTTTTTCATTCCATTGTTGAATTATAAGTAGAATAATTTGCAAACTATTCATGTATTTGTAAGCATTGTTACAGCGTTTGACTACATGTATTTATCTAATTGTCCTTATTGTCTTGGTAAATTATAACATACCTTTTTAAGGAAATGTGTGGGTATTTTGCAAAGATGGATGTGTTCACGATTGAAAATCGACATATTGAAAGCATGATGATCCCCGTTTTCAGATATATTGAACATATATAATAGCGATTTAGAACGGCAGTCTATAATAAAGATGAGGCTTGGGGACCCTTAAACCCCCC
>LQRL01038656.1:5110-28855 GCA_001703475.1 Hydroides elegans
TAGTATTAACGATTTTTTTTTAATACCAAAAAAATGCAAGAGTGACAGTCGTATATTCAAAGCTATACATGATATCAACAAAAAATCAAATACGAATATAGTTGTGAGTAATAGTGAAAGAAAAATAGCAGGAAATACAAGTAAGAAAATAGAGTATATCACCGATCGTTTGAAAAAAAAACAATCCTGCAAAGACAATGAAAATCCGTTTCCGAAAATAACACCACAAAATTCAGACAACCCGTTCACAATAAATGAATTTGAAAACGCAACCAAATCGCTAAAAACAACAAAAGTAGCGGATTCGATTAACTACGTGCTGAACATTTAAAATATGCTTCTGGAGGAATCAAAGATGAAATTGTGTCACTATTTTACACTATTGCTGAAACTGGTGAATATCCTAAAGAAATGAAACTCGGACACCTTACACCTCAACAAAACACAGGAAAACCTAAAGAACCACCAGAGAACCTCAGACCAGTTTGTCTATTACCAACATTCAGAAAAGAAACCCGTAATATGTCTGATTAAACGCATTTCAAGTAGACTAAAGGAGAAAATAATTCCAGTAACTCAAACATCATATACAAGTAACAGAAGCACAACAAAATTAGTATTCACTTTCAAAGTTCTCGCCGAAAAAAAACAATAACATCAATAGGATATAAAACAAACCTTCTTTTGCTTGATATGAGCAAAGCTTTTGATCAACTGATTGACGATCTAAAAGAAAGGCTGAACAATGATGAAACCTATTTATTGGCATTATTACTAGAAAACGAAGATACTCTGTGCTAAGCTCGAACATTTAATGGGAAGTGTTTTAAGAACAAATATAGGGTCACCATAAGGTGATAGAGCATCTGCGCTTTTTTTTCACAACATATCTAGCAAAAAGTCTTTAAAAAACTGCTCAAGAAGAAAGATAATAAAATACATAGTGTCGTACAAGGTTTGCTCGCTTTGAATGAAAAAAAACTTAACAAGAACAATAAAAAATAACGAACGACCTACAAAAAAATGAGTGAAAATAACGATAAAACCACCAGTACTGCACAACATTGAAGAATGAAAAATCAAAAAAGATGATAGATGATAGATAATAAGTGTAAATGCATAGACAGTTTACTTGGAACAACAGAAGACATAAATAGACGTAAATAACTCATTAACACCACTTTCTTCAAACTAAACCCCATATTTACTAACACACACGTGAGCGAAGAAAAGAACCTACGAAATTCTAACGCGTTATAGCGGATTATTTAGCGGATTATTTGCTATGAAGTTATGACCATCAAACAATAACAAAATAGAAAGGGTTACCACAAAAAAATATTCTTACTATGACCGGTAATATCCTGCATTCTTCTTAGAAGCAATTATTTTTATATTTACCTGATCCGCAACACCGCATGGTTTAATTTATACCCGTATTCTTTTGTATTTAAAAAAAATGTTCTAACCGGTTATAGTTCTCACAACTCTTTCTTTTTGACTCATTTTGGTATGAGACGAAATAATATAAAGCTCAAAGCGGTGAACTATTATTCCATGGAGTATAAACTTCAGTCTGTGAAGAGCACCTCTCGAGCTGTTCTCAAAAAAGGTGCTCCCTACAAAATTCCAACTGGCCTGGAAATATTGAAATATACTTTCTAACTTTGAGATTTGAACAGTTTAGGAAACACCTCTTTTGATAATTTCATAATGTTTGCATAAGTAGTCAGAATAATCATTTGGAAATATTTTAAACATGCGTGATATTGTCTCAACAATGTCATTTTCAATATATGATAGGTAATTTAGAAATCATTTCAATTTAAGCAAAGATGTTCCTTTTCTGTTCCAATCTTGTTAGAAACGGTGAAACAGCCGAGCTGGCTTTGAAAAGGTGAACATCTTTTTGCAAAACTATATATCAGACCTTTGATAAATCTAAAATTGAATATTTAAATGCTTGACAATCCTTGACTATGCTTTAATTTCGCATCTGATTTTCTCTATGGACTCTGAATAAACATCAGAAAAAGAAATTGGAACCAGAGAGATAAAAAACAGGTGATGCTGAAAAATGTAGGATGGACAATCGAATGCGAGGGTTGAGAGGTTGGAGGCTTGTCCCTATACACTTTTATTGTATATCAGATATGGTTTGTGCTTGAATTAAGACATATTTGAGAATAAATAACACAATAACACCATATTCATAAAGTATATGTATTAATTTTATTGGCGTCAAATTAATTATAATCAATTGCAGTTTTCAAAATTATTCAAACACATTTTATAACATTTATCTCACCGGCAAATTTCTAATAAAATTATTACTCGACAATTCGCGTACTTAGCATGATTTCTTAAAACCGGTATAAAAGAAAAGTTCAGATGATAAAACTGCCTTAAACAGCTCAATATTACAAACAAAATGACCACAAACAATTTAACCAAACGTTTTTCAAATTTTCATAAAATCGTTAATGTGCTTTTTGATACACAGTTATCCAGTCTAACCTGTATAATTTTACGAAACATTCCAAACTGATCGAAAGAGATACTTTGCATGACAAAAAAGGAAAGATACGCCCAACAACTTTTTCTAAACGGACTTAGCGAAGGAAATTTTGCAAGAAAAAAAAAGCCATAGGCTGTACCATCCATTGATTAAAGCAATATATGGGCACATCGGTTGAAATGTTTTAGGAAATATATATAATTCTTGATTATATGAGATTCTTGGTTACATATTCAAAATAATTGGCTACATAAAGATGCTGACCAACATAACTATGTTTGATGATTCAAAATTATCATACTGTACATGTATAACTTGTTTGCGAAAAAAATGTGAATTTTTAGATATAGGAACAAAATACCAAATTCAAACTTAAGTTTCATTTTATGTAAATGACACTGAAATAGACAATCAAAACTGTCACATATACTAAGCTTATTTGGGGATAGTTACATTTGCTTGTGGAATACATTGCATATCACGTTTTCTTTTAAGATAAAAAAAACTTGGAACATCTTCCCGTGTGGTCAGGCCCTTAAGATGCAAATGTAACCACACATTTATCCCTTAATTGTTAAATAAACAGTAAAATAAAACCAAATCGCCAAGGCGCGTCTTATGAGTATCGTATAAATTTAGTTATATGACAAGTAAATAGGTTTTAAAGACGATCCTTCTCAGGAAATAAAATACAAACAGCAAAATATCCTCAACATAAAACCAATGATATCAAAGAAACATATAATCACACACAGCGTTAAAAAGTCAACTTAATGACAATCTAAAACTACATAAATTCATTAAGAAAAAAAAATAACAATGTTTTCAAATGTATTTTAATTATGTAACACAATATATATGAAATATCAAAAATAAAATAATGCTCTTTTTTAACTATCACAACTTTTTGGTTGTTAGCTAGACCCGATTGAAAAATGTATTTTAGATGTAAGGAACTCGACATGTCGCTTCATTATTATTTTCACAATACAACAATGGGTCTTTCACACATTAGGGTAACTAGCCGCACTAGCTATGCCGCATTGGTTTCCTTGGTTACGAGCCATGTAGATGTAACCACCGTCACCCCAGCCACTACTCCAGCTAAAATAAATAGAATTAGTTTAATTGCCATGGAGATGATAATAACCGTTGTGGTGCCATCCGCGGGGATCAAATAAAACAAATATTGGATTAGCATTAAATATTCTGATGTCATATAAATTTGTGGCTATAATCAAACACACCAAAATAGATATGTGAAGCTTAGATATTTTATTTTAAATGATTGTATTTGTGAAGGCATGGACACCTTAAAAGCTACTTTGTAGGTTTGTTTGTAACATTGAAGCTTATCCATGTCTATAGGCCAGGAACTCTAACGTCCGATCTTAGATTTCTATGACCGAAAACGGAAAGTGTCCGAACATTTTTGTAAAGTATGGAATTGTATACTAACCTGTTTTTGACGATCCAGTAGTCGCCCTGATCCGACGTCCCGTAGCCGACAACGAGAACGGCGTGGTCAAGTTGGGTGCCGCAGTCCGGGTTGTTGTAGATGTCTAAAAAAATATGATTCATGTAAAAATATAAAGATGATATTTAGATATTTAATGTCTCAAAAAGACAATACAAAAAAAATACCACCTTCTTGTTAAAAGGATTAAGGTGCGCGCCCACTGAGGCGAGAGCGAGAGCTAGAACGAGAGCGAAAGCGAGAGCTAGAGCGAGAACCGAGAAAACTCGAGCAAACCAAGTCAATTAGCGAGAGCAAAAGCGAGAGATTTTGCGAGATACTTAGACAAAATATAGTGTCCCCTGACGAAACGACATGTGAAATTTTACATTGTACAATATTGATATTGGATGCCTTTTCAACATCGAGATATTTCGGGATTCCGATAAGGTCTTGAGATTGAAATTCGGTTGCTATTTCAAACAGCATCAAAACTATACAAAAACTAATTGGTATTATATCGTAAGTTTAATTTGGCATGTTATACATGTACTTTAAGATTTCATCTTAGAAAATAACCCGTCCCTCGACGCACAGCAACGTGAATATGAATATTGCACAATATTGATATTGGATGCCCTATCATCATAGAGATATTTCGGGATTCTGATAAGACGTTTATATAATGATATCCGGCCACCTTTTAAACAAAGTCAGGTGTAGGAATAATTGAGTTTATAAACATGTTTATATCTATACTATATGTGTACTGAATATATACTGTGCGGTATTTATCAATATGTATATTATATATGTCACTAACTCGCTGTGGATTAAAGCAGTCCACGTGTCTTCAGATAACAAAATGCATAATGACAACCTGATAGATAATAGAGCTCTTTCAAAAGTTTATTCATATACAGACTTTGAATAGACTCCATCATAATAATGCTCAAGCCTGAAGATACACATAGAAAACTGATTGGGCTGGAAATTATTATGTCAATCGAATAGGATCGGACGAACTACGTAACTTTCGGGCATGACGTCGCGACGTTACAATAACTTTGTTCCTACGTATGCAAAAAAGGTCCACCGGGAAACGTTAAATACGCCTATCTGAATTGCATGATGTCTTGCTAATATAATGATTTTCGCAAGTGTGTTTTACCCTAATATTTATATATCTAATGTTCTCCATTCGTATGTATTTATCCATGATTTTAAGCTATTCAACATCTAATTATATCAATCTTTCTACCAATCATTTATCAATCTAGATGTGTTTAGAAAATAAACTCATACATTTCAACTTCCCCGCCAAACCCAGCGAGAGGAAAAGCGAGAGCGAGTGTTTTGTGCATTCGCTTTTGGTCTCGCTCTCGCTCTAGCTCTCGCTTCAGTGGGCGCGCATTGGTATAAAACATAGTGGCACAAAAAATCTCTCGCTCTCGCTCTAGCTCTCGCTCTCGCCTCAGTGGGCGCGCACCTTTAGGGTTTTGTATTTCAAGATAATTGTTCTTTATTTCAGCCATATTTAGGTAGTTTGTCACATTATGTATATCTTTGAAGAAAAAAATCGATAATATTTCAGAAATCATTTTTTTTACTTTTTCTTCTCACCAATGAAAATGCTCAAACTACATCCAGTCTTTAACTGCCCAGATTATATTCGCCTGTGGCCATGGCAACAGTAATAACTTATGAAAAATGAATTAAACGATATGTCTCTAATCTAAGGTAAATAAGAAAAGAAACAAGTAGATCAGTGCAACTGATTAAGTCCTCCACTACTTCAACCACAGTTGAAAAAAAGACAACAACATAGGAAATCAAATAAGAACATCAACAGAAATCCATCGAAGGATTGTCTTTCTCACAACGTCTTTCTAACAAAGTCTTTTTTTACGACGTCTTTCTCACAACGTCTTTCTCACAACATCATTCCCATAACGTCTTTCTCAGAAATTATTTCTCAAAACGTGTTTCTAACGCCTTTCTCACAACGTCTTTCTCACAACGTCTTTCTCAGAACGTCTTTTCACAACGTTTTCCTTAGATATTCGTAGTCCTCAAAGTCCCCAAAATCACTATTTTTCAAAATATCGCAAAATATCAAATTTCGACATTTTTCAAAATGAATGCGCCTAAGCACAGCTCCAAAGTCCCCAAAATCACCATTATTCAAAAAATCGCCAAAATTCACAAATTTGATATTTTTCAAAAATAATACGTCTAAGCACAGCTCCAATATATGTCCATTCGATGTGCCAAAGGAAAACAAAATCCATCGAGGGATAAGCGAGCACTCATCCGTACAAAGTAGTGCACCTAGGTGTCGACAGACAGACAGACGGACAGACAGACTGACAGACGGACATGGTTCATTGGTCTTATAATTCCATTGAACGTATAAAAAACTTGATTTTTTATAGCTCAATTATTTGTTGTAGTGACGGACCGACAGTACTGAATACTATAGTCCTCCGCTTCGCGCTAACGCGGCGGCGGATGACTAACAAAAACAAATTCACTTACAACCACCCTGGTACTGCATGAAATCCGGATCACTGGCATCGATAGCTACAGCAATTGGTCCGACGGATGCGACCATTTCCTTCAATGTATCTTCGTCTCCTTCCGGAAGATCGGTGAATCCCGAGTCGTGGCCGAAGGCGCAGTCGGGTGAGTAGCGGCAGCTGTCGTCCTATATGATACATTTATTTAATGCATGATTTCATCAAATATTATATATACTAAAATCCTATATTTAATTCCTCATATGATGCGAGCCTCCGAGCGTATGCACTAAAACGTTTGAGCGGGGTTAAAAATTGAGTAGTGGCAAGTGTAGTCCTAAAATAATCATGGATATTGTAGGTGGTACGATTTCATTATATATCATATGCAAATTAATCATATGATCGTCAAAGTATCATATAATTAAACTTTTATTTTCAAATCTAGAAATAGTTTTTTTTTAGAAATAGCACGTTATGTAAAGGTAGAGAAAACATTTTCATAAACGCCTATCCGAGAGACAAAACCATCGGGGAAGCAAAAACGGTGTTTTTTAACGAGAAATTTACAAAATACCTCAACTTATGCTTATTTTGTATGTGCTGTGATTGGATCCCCTTTAAATTATTGTTTTTCCTTATCAGATGGACATATTCGAAACTTTTTTATTTAAATTCATATTCGAAACTTACAATCGCTTCATATGGATAGCAATCCTCCGTATCAAGTCCGCCATTATCGCTGATATACTGGAATGCGTTATCCATCCAGCCGCCATTGCAGCCATTGTTTCCCCAATCTTGTGAACAGTCGACTAGATTTTGTTCACTTAAAGGGACCAGCTGTCCCGTTGCTCGCATCATTTGTCCTTCTAAAGCACCAGTCTGGAAACAATGTATAAACACTCATTTAGGCGGCGTTCAGGACTTTGAGCGAATAGTGAGCCGAATGTTAGCGAAAGAAAAAATAATTTAAAACAGAGGAACGAACTTCTAAGGCATTGCATGGTTATGTTTTGTTTCAGGATATACAAGGACCATTCCTTTGAAAAAAAATGGATGATGCAGCATGTGTATACCAATATAGACATACCACAAATAATGTCGCAATGAATAGCAGAAATAGGCCTACAATATGTAAACCATGGGGAAGTTGTATGTGTTGATGACATATGATCCTCTAAGATATAAAACAGCAATCAAACGCAATTAATTGCTGCTGTAGTAGTCGTTTTTTTTCGTAAAATTGTATCTTTAAATAAAATGAAAACGGTATGTTTTCAACACATCTGCTTCTATCAGGAGTACCCAACGATTTATTCGGTGAAATATCTATTCTGCTGGGATATCTTCCTTGCTGGCATTTTCACAGAATATAATAAATATGAAAATTTCTTTTTTGTTATATATCAAGAAATAAGGTCCATAAAATGCAATTATCACGTGAAATTAACTCAGTTTTAAGCAAATTAGGGCTAAAACATGGAAATATATTGATTTTGGTGAGCTTGCAGATGGGTATGAAGCATTGAACGAGGGCACTCAACGATTTATTTTTTCTTATATTCATCAAAATGTTTATTCTGAAGTTCCAAGCAAGGAACGCAGAAAAGCTTTTGCAAGCAAATTTACAATCTCCTACCAGAATAAAGATTTCAAGAAATTAAATGTATATGAGGTCATTCTTTCACAGATTCGTTAACAGAGACTAAATTTAGATACAGCTGTATCGGTTGATATATTTACAAACATAATCTCAGAGTAAAATAATCATTTCGAAAAACATCTTTATTCTGTTCTGAAAAAGTTGCAAGCAAGGAAGAACTGCTACAAGAATAAACATTCACCCGAATAAATCGTTGAGTGCCCCTCATTGAAGGGTATCTATTTTTGCTGACAGCGTTTTGCTGGGAATGATTTTCGGAATAAAGTTTAAGCTTAAAGGAATGATTTTTTTTACCACTTTAAGCTGCAAATGAATTCGTTTCATAACAAAATAAGTCATATTAGACACACTTCTAAAAAATCTTTCATTGGGTACTCCTGTTCTATGGAGCAAGGATCAAAAGTCATAAATAACCGTTAGCTACAATGTTGAAATTTGTTTACTATAGTTTGATATTTGTTTATCGATGAACGATTGATGCTACATGTGTCAAGGCACAGAAACCTACAAATAATCACCATTACTGAAATTATTCAAATGCTTTTGATTTTCATTGTAAATAAAAACTGCATTAACTATGTCATTTAACTCGAACAGCAGGGACTGTCATGTAAGTATGAATCAGGATATCTCAAACTTTAGAACATGCTTGCTATTTGTAGCTCTTTTTTTGTTAATATAGTATCAGCATATATCGTTTCGGTTGCGCTATCTCCATTCATTTCCTATATCTAAATATAAACATTCGACCTAACATGTTTTATTAACTCGAACAGCATCTTTATATTGCGTTTTCACCACTTTTCAAATGAAGAAATGATGCGTTTGCATCGTGTCACATGGCCTTGCTTATCCATTGCATGGAAACACGTTTATTTAGATATTGTATATGGAGGGGCACTCTTCATATGTTTAAAATGGTCTCAATCTATTCATTGTTTAGCGGAATATGATCAGTTAACTTTGAAACAAGACAAATAGGCTTATTTATTTCAAAATGTTTATTCTGAAGTTGCAAGCAAGAAACACAGAAAAGCTTCTGCAAGTAAATATACAATCTCCTACCAGAATAAAGATTTCAAGAAATCAAATGTGTATTAGGTTATTCTCTCAGAGATTCGTTTACAGAGACTTAATCAAGATAATCTACATTGGTCGATATATTTACAAACGTAACCCTAGAATAGAATAATCGTTTCGAAATAAAAATCTTTGTTCTGTTCGGAAAAAATTGCAAGCAAGGAAGAGCTGCTGCAAGAATAAACATTCACCCGAATAAACCGTTGAGTACCCTCGTATATGGTATATCCTTTTTTATTCTTGAAGGGGATTTTATCAAATTACCACAAACCAACTAAGCACTTTATTCTTGAAACTTTTCAAGTGTTAATGCATATCAATACAATTTTTTCACTTACCGAGCTGAAGGCCCAGCACGATCCGCATTGACCTTGATCTTTGACATCTGTGACGTAACCCTGTGTGCGCCAATCAAATTCATCTGGGACGTCCATGGGCACCAGCGGTTTGAGATACGAACGGCGGCCTTTCAGGGTTTTGTTCAGAGGGGGCTTGTAACCGTTCATAACGCGAACGAATTCACTGTGTTCCTGAAAAAAATGAAGAATTATGGTTATTGTCGTTGAATCGTCGTTTCTTTTTTTTTCATAAAATATTTATGGAGTACATGATAAAATGATAAAATTAACCGAATAAAAATGAATATTTGAGCTGATTGATAAACAACACTTTTTTTCTGTAAATGGATCATATTATTAAGTTTTTTTTTTCAACAAGTATATGTCGTAGGGTGTTCGATGTGTACTTCATTTTAAGGCATGGAATTAGATACAAACATACAACATTAAATATTGAATATAATTCGGTAACATTTATCAATAATCCGGATATGTATGTAAGAAAGAAACAATCTAACCATATCGGAGTATTTGTTTTCGCCAGCTGTGAATGACTTCAGGCCCTTTACATGGAGGAAGTTGATCAGCTCAATCTTCTTCAGATTTGTTTCATAAATTTCCCTTCTCAGCTCTTCTTCCTCTTTCGATTTGTAGATTTTGCCTTTTTAAAAACAGTTGGAGAATATATTCATTTAGACTATGTAGATTGGTGATCTCTTGATTTCCATGACAAGCTGATAAAGATGACCCTGTGTTATCAGGCTCGGTTTGCATAAGACATTATTATGCTATTTTGAACACAAATAATTTTTTCGATCATCTAATAAAACACGGCTTATATGTATTTCAAACCGTTTAATTTATCCAAGAAATGCCCTTAATATAAGGTGGTGCACCGATACGAAAGTTAACAAGTATAACATCATATAGTTCACTATTCGTATTGCTTAAATTTTGATTAATTAAAATCCAAACAAAAAAGTTTACCATATTTCTCTTTAAATGCTGTCCATTTGACTTGGTTCACATCGACAGAATTGGAGTCTTCAGGTTCAGTTGCCTCTTGTTCAAAACGCAGTGTGATATCGATTTCTTGTGCATTCATGACCTTGACCTTTTGTTGGGGAAGGCACAAGGTCACAGAGACCAATGTGGTGAGTAGAAGAAGTTTCAGCATTGTTAACTACAAAGTTTAAAAACATATGAATAATTATAAATGATATGATGATTATGACATTGTTACATTAAGTATGAGCTGTGAAAAAGAGTAAAAGTCGTTCTCATTCATGCCCATATGAAAGGGCTGAACGTCCTATATTCTGATGGACGAAGGAGAAAAGTTGCTTCGAAGATTTACGGAAGACATTCATCTGATGTAAATGCATAAAACATCCGGAAACTTTTAATTTGTGCCCAAAAGAAAGCCGCGGTCCCTTTAAACGTCTCGTCCGAAATCGATATAGTATGGATCGACGACCTTTGCTGGTTGGGAAGGTCCGTAATGCAAGTGCAACGTAGTTTAAAATGACTGTTTTTCTTCTGGTGTAATTTTCAGATGCTAAATATCTACATGTTCGGAAACTGTGTACAATGAATTCTACAATTTACGCTTGATACTTGAATGATGCTCTTGCAAATGGGAAACAGCCTAAAGCCGCATTCACGCAAAATAAAAGCTCGAAATTTATGCCAAAAAAGCCCGTTTTTTGCTTAAACAGAAGGGATAAATTGTTATGTTTTATACAAATGTGCCTTTTGAGCTTTCAGTTTTTCGAGCTTTTATTTTCGTGCTTTTTTGTTTGCGTGAACGCAGCCAAGATGTAGAAATGTTATCAACGAAATCAACCCCGCAAAGCAGACGCATTTTGATCATTACGCGTAACTGAGTAAATAACTTGACCAGACCAATTTCAACGTATAATGAAATTCTCGATTAATAAAAAAATGAAATAACCTATTTAATTACACTTTTTTCCATTTCTAAAATGATTTAGCAAAAAAAGTGTCTGAAAAAATGATATACTTACCCAGTTGTATAAATTTATGTGCGCACTGCTCGGTTGCCTTAATAAGAATCTATCCCTACCGTGACTTCGGCGGAATTTATATCCCAGCTATCACCGAAATTTGATTTAAATCATATGAATAAATCATATGAATAGTCATGAGGCAAAAACCCTGGAATGATTTCATGAAACCGCGCGTTCTTTTACGGAAAACGAGACTATAAGCATTAGCTAATGTCCTGGAATAGTCAAAACTAAATTATTGCAGCAACACTCGATGATAAAAATGTTTTTTTTTAATTTTTATTTCTTCATAAATGGTGAACTGTTTGATCTAGTTCACGATGATTGTTATTCTCTTTAAAGAATCTATATGAACTTTTGATGAATTTTTGGATTTGCAATGACAAAATGTTATAATAACAATTTACGAGTTACATTATAAGCGCGATGTTTACTGAGAATTCTTGCAATTACATTTTTATCAATATGATGTTATTAAAATCGGATTAAATCATTCTTAAGCATACAATCCGATAAGATATGTTATATAAAATATGTTATAGAAAATGTTATAGAAAATGTATTTTTTTCCCAACAAATCTTGTTCCAACGTTCGTTCGGTCTAGTCTGCATAACAGCCATAAACCGTTTTGGTTTATCCTATGCTATTTTCAAACTCGGTAATTTTAAAAGTAACCGCATGTTTTACTTTCGTTTTAACATTATTAAGTTATATATTCTTAGAATATGTACTATTAGAGGATAATGAAAACTAGATAAATATGCTTTTGAATATCAAAGAAAAAACTAGTTTCGAAACAATATATACTTTTTGAGTTGATGAGAGGTGGAAAATGTTGGGTGAGAATTCTATAAAATTAAACACTGGTACACATAAAAATATTTAATACTAAGGTATACTAGCTATGTGCAGTAGAACTCGCTTATTTCGAACAGGTCGGAACCGTAGAACTTTGATCGAAATAACCGAAGTTCGAGACGAGGGATCTCGAACTCGGGCATGAAAAGTAGTTTAAAAAATTGTACTTGTATGATAGTGTTTGTGTTATATATAAATTTATAAGTATGTATTTGTCTCTTGAAGAGCACCCCCACGAGGTGTTCCTCAGAATGGTGATCTTTTTCAAAATTGATCTAGCTACATTTTTTTTTAATGTGATCTAGCTACAAGAATTTAGGTGATCTAGCTACAAGAATTTAGGGAACAGCTTTTGAAATAACTTTCTTATTGCTGCATGTCCATTTGAAAATATTCATTTCTTTTCATTCAAAAACACATAGCTAGGCGTTCTAAATAGAATTAATATTAAAAATTGGTATAACATATTAGTATTTTGAGTTTTCACTTTTTACAAAAGGTCTTCCTCAACCGATTCTAGCTGCCTAGATGAGCGCAATCAAGCAAGCTAGCTACAAAAATAGGAATACCTAAAAAGTGCTCTTCTAAATTTGAATACTTATTGTACATTTCAATGTATCAATTGGTTTTATGCTTATTTTAACCCTTTTAAAAAATTAAGTCGTGTGGTGTTCTTCTCTCTTAGGCGTTTAAATAGAGTTTGAATTTGAATACGAAATAAAACTAATTCTTACTCACTTAAATTTATTGACTAAAACCTATGGTTGATTAACACAATCACAAAACTTCGAGCACATACACCATGTAAATCTTATAGTGGCATAAACATGTTCATCGCAAACAGTTTAGTCAAAGGTAAATGTATATACGCAATTCGATAACTTCAATAACTCAATATCATTATTTAAATGCGAAAAACGTTCTAAATCACAGATCAAGTATACAATGTACTGTATATAGCTACTGTATATTGATACACGCCAAGATCAATCAGACACTGTATTCTATGACACTGAAACTTAGTCAAGCACTATTCCCTTGGCTTAAACAAATAATTGATGGTGATATGTGTGGACTTCTGATGACTTTTGGAGTCAATCAGTTCATAAGCCAGTTGATTCGATCAAATGCTCCTTCAGAGTCCCTGAAAGTTCTCGCATCGAATCGCAACCTCTCAAGATCGTCGAAAATCGTGGAAGTAGGTGATAAAACACGTGGTTCTGTTCTGCGTCGTCGGTCAAATTTCCAGGCTTTTTTTTCTGCTGGTTGCTCATTCTCGTCGGTGATATCTTCACCACAAACAGCATCAGTGTCTACACAGACATATTCCTCAAACATGACGCTATCCATTGGAGTGTCGTCCTGAGGTACGGATGGTAGTGTATATTGGGGTGGCGGCATCGTTGTCGTCACAACATGCATGAAGCAGTTCGCGATCGTTACGGGTGAAACAAGGTCACAAGCGCTCTTCATGAGATGCAAGGCGTCGAACACATTCACGGGAAAAGCCTTGTCGGAGTCAATACACTGGGAGAGTCTATCCGCAAGCTGCTTCAGGTAGTTCCTTTTGAGACTTAAAACCACACATTGGTCAATCGGTTGTGTTACACTGGTTGTATTGAGTGGTAGCTCAAAGACCGCGAACGTCAGGATGTGCTTGGCTATGGTCGATGAGCAGAGCTGCATGTCGCCCCTGTTTGGCCATATCCTCGTCAAACTTATGTATCCATGTTGTGAAAATACCACCCGTAATCCTTGCCTTTTTACTGCTTTCGTACTCGGTTGGCAATGTGGCAACGTTCTTGAAACATCGCGGTTTGGCGGATTAGCCTGTCACAAGAAGAAGTCGCTTATCCGTTCCATTCGTGTCGGCGGCGACTTTAACCGATAGAAGTTCTTTACTTGTCCTGGTGCCGTGACCATCATCGCCTTTGAAGGTGAGGTTACGATCTAGTAGAAGCTTGTAGAAAATGGCGGTCTTGTCTGCATTGTAGATATCCTTCGCGACGTACTTGATGAGAAAACACTGTTATACCAGTCCTGGACACTATCCCGGTTGACAGATTTCGCTTCTCCGGACACAATTTGATAGCATTTCTGAAAGCGGTTCAACCATCCACCAATACACTTGAAATCATTGCATCTTAGTTTTGATGCGATAATTTCAGTTTGTCTCTGTAATGAATTGTGAGAACGTACATCAACAAACCTCTTGTAAAAGCATCTTACGTGAGAACGTGCATTAACAAACCTCTTGTAAAAGCATCTTCTATGTCTTCAAACTGAGAATGACACATTTTCTTTCTATTCAAATTGAACTAACCACTACGATACCCATCAATGATAGACTGTTTTTTTTATCCAGGTTGAGAGAGTGTTTCTTTTTAATCAGACTCTTCAGAAATGTTATCTTTTGACTTAATAATTCGTTCTACTTCCATCACCGCTCTGTATTCAATATCCATTGACTTGACGTCTAATCAACGCTTCACACTTATTGTCATAATTTTATCTCGATTTGCATAGTAACCATAAATACATATTCAAATTGGTAATGATAATAAAACATAGAAACCAGTTGTCATTAATACCCAGTTTGGATGATAAAAATACAAAAAAAATAATCCTCATCTCTCAACGGATGGACTTGACAGCAAGGAGTTAATGTTGCAATTGCAATTTAGTTTGACGACTAATCAGTGCTACTCAGCAAAATATTGTCATAATTGTTGATTTGCTCATAAATTCGGATTAAGTTGGAGGGGTATAGTATCCATTGTTGAATCATATTCCCTAGTCATAACTCGTACCATGTAACCACCAAATGATCTATTGTATGGTAGATACAAAAGGCTTAACAAGTTCTCAACTGTGTTCATCTCGACCTGAGTCAATCCTTATGTGTTGTGAACGACGATACATGATCACTGATCAGCATGAAAGGGTTCGATTCCCTTGGATTTCTTGTTAAGTTTCTTCAATAATCATGCATGCAAACTGTAAATCTGAGACAAAAATCAAAATTTTGGGGGTTCAAAATATGTTCGAGAAAAAAAAAGAAGTTAGAGATAAGCCAGGGGTATCAGACTTATAAGTAAAATAGTCGGGACCGGGAGATTTGTTCGAGATAACGGGGAGGGGGTTCCAGATATCTAAATTTGAGATAAGTGGGGTCTTCTGTATAATAAACTGATTAACAGTTAAGAATGTATACCAATATTACTATTTTCATTTTTTCATGAAAGGTTTTCCTCTAGTCAGCTAGATGAGATCACCGAGCTCATCCAACTACAATATAAGGAACTTTGGTAAAGATTTTTATCGAAATATGATTATTCATGATATAATTCAATGTTTAAAGTGGTTTTGTGCTCAAATAACCACTTATGAAAAATGAGTCTTGGGGTTCCCTTCAATAATGTCCGATGGCTCTATTGTTCTCTCGATAGAAATAGAACAATTAACTAACTAGTGCAGTCAATACACTCTAATATCACACTGTCAGCAGTGGGTTTTTAGGCATAACCCCGATGTTGAAATCAATGCATCGAATTTAAAGGCATATCGGGAAAGATAAAGCCTTGTACCTTTCTCGTAGACAGGACAAAAATCTCTCGGCTCCGCCTCGCATAATAACAACTCGCTTATTGATTCAATTTTGACTTTACCAGTGCATAGAGTCTATATCATCAGTATACATCGGTTCAATAAGTGCCTTGTCACTTTGCAGCTGTGATTCCAGACAATATTAAACAGGAAGCGCATCTGACAGATTCACACCAATGATGACTCACTTATTTTGGTGCATTCGCGACTTGGTTAGGGGTTACAAGCTGCTTTAACTTAGATCAAATTGCGACTTTTTACTAGTTAAAGGAATTGTATTTAATTGAAAACAAATTTATCCTCAGATATTTTTATCACCTATATTCATTGCATGAAAATCGCATGAAAAATTGTTCCTAGCGGTGTAGCTTATCGCTTATTGCGCTGTTTAAATGGCTTGTGAAACACTCTTAATACCATGGGGTAAAGAGATAAAATGGTCAATGCGATACTAAAATAAAATTTATATTATAGTATCACACCGATTATTTCATTGTTTGAACACTCTTGATACCATGGGGTGAAACTATAAAAATGCTTAATGCGATTATGAAAAGCAAGTTTTATATAATAGTCTTGGAATTGAAATTTAATAAATCTGTTTCTATATCTAGAATATATATATATATTCTATATCTTCTATAACCATTCTTTCTTGCCATTGCAAATATTGATTCTTTATTTTTCGATTCAAATATAGCACATTTGACATCTTCAAAGTGGGATCACCAAACGATGATATGAGGAGTGAACGGAATATAATTGAAATTAAAAGGATTGGAAATAAAATATATTTATTTGAAGTTCCTGGTGACATTTTCATTCTCTCTTTTTTCAATATTGAGAATTTGTCTTTGTGATTATACAAGGATAGTGTCTTTTTCGCAAGAGTTTTTGTTTTGTTAGAAACACATTTTCATGTGTCCAACTTGCAAAAAGGCTATGCTTATGCTAAATGGCATTAAAATAAAAAAAAAATTTCAATGCAAAGAGACGATTGAATATTTTTTATTGTTTAATTTGATCTCATTATTATTTGACAAAATAACTTAATGAATAAATTATCTTATTGGCCCTAATCGATCTTATCACATGTAGTAACAAAATGATTATCAGATACTAAGTTAGACACTATATATTACTAAGTTGGATATTATATTTAATACATTTTGTTGTTGTAACCGGAAGCAGCTTCTTATGCCCATGTTTTGCCTTTTATAAATCACTTTGGGTGCGATACATTCGGATATATATTCATATTGATGTTTACTCTTCAAAGAAGTATGTGACAACAGAGTGATGTTGTTTTATGCAAACAGGGTTGACACTTATGAGACCAAGGTGCAGCAATGAAGGATGGAGTAACTTTAAATATCAGATATGAAGCTACCCACTCGGCAAACAACTTCCTTAGGACATCCTTATCCCGCAGTTTTAATTCCAGACGTCTGCGAGGCAATAAGTACGTCGCAAAGATGTCAAAAAAGAGACGGCCCAGCAATGTCCTCGGGACGATTTTCTCATAACGTGACATATTTACACGTCCAAAAAACGTCAATAATCATACGTTAAAATGACGTGATATCAATTTCGTCCTTATGACGTTGCAAATTTGACGTTCCCTTGATGTGGCAATGTGACGTTGAAAGGACAATATATCTTGGTTGGGACGTAATCTGACATTCTTAGGATTTCATTAAAAGGTAAACTTACTGAAACCACTTATTGTTTAAGGCCATTGCAAATAGATATCAAAAATGATATTTTTAAAAATATTTTTTGATAACTCATAATAGGAAATGTTTTAATTTCTAAAAGGAATAATAGGCCAGATATTGACGGCGATGTGACGTCTAAAATAACTCCCGGCACACTTTCATACAGGCCTAGAAGAGGAATGAAATAGGACGTCATGTAGTGACGTTAAGGGGATATGATAAGGACGTGACTTTATCGACTGGGGAGACGCGATGCATACAAACCGGCCATACAGGTATGTATTCAGATTCATCCTCACACAGCTACTTGACTCAATGTTTCACTCATGCATAAATCTAGTTTATTAATAGTTAGATGCATTCAATTTATTAATCAAATTTATTTTTATATAGTTCTATATCAAACAGAAGTACCTACCTCTTTACTTATAATGAGAGTGGGCTATAGAAAGTATTCAACGGATATGTGTGCGTTAAATTTACAAGAATTATAACATATGATGTCATTTAGGTAATGATTGTATTGATCTTTGCAACATGATCGATAACACATCAATTATATATTGTAGCTGGTTCTTAAAAAACAACATTTTCACAGAGGTTGGTTCTTATGTTGAAATAGATTTTCGTTGTGATTCCTACGCATGTTATTATCTGCTATCTTTTTCGTTTACCGAAAACGGAGCAGATTATATTTTTGGTCGGTTTTTAGAAAAATAATTTGTTACTCGCATAACTCTGTTTTAGAGGCTATAAACAAACACAAAAAGTATACCATAATGTAACATATGACATGAAGTTATTTATTGGCTGGTTAAAATTAAAGAATATTGATTAGGTAGTCAATAAACGTTGAAAAACCTAAATCGGGAATTCTATGGAAAATCATATTTTGTACGTCCCTATAAAGCCTAAATTTGTGTGCCGATTTCTTATTGGCTAAAGCGACACGTGTCAATCAACCAGCAATCAATAGAGTTGTGAGCCTAGAGAAGGCGGGACATTGTCGCATTATATGACACAATTATTGCGTCAAAGGGCAAATGCAGCGTTTAGAAAACCCTTCATATATTTTTTTTATAAAAAACAATACCATGCATGAAAATGCTATTATTTCAGCCAAGAAAGTGAATAAAGTAGAATCTATCTATGGCAATAGAACTCTTATCAATGTGACGATTATGCCTTGCAGTCTGCTCTAGGAGAACTTGCCTTGAATATAAAATGTTTATATGCAAATCTGGATAAGAAAAATATACATTTCATTTCATTTAAACGAAAAGATAGTAGATTTATATGCTCTATGAGCATAACATCCTTGTTTTAGCATAGTTTTGGTTTTCTAAATACATCTTATTATTTAAAACATTAAAGAGGTTGACCTTGTTTTCTGTCTTGCAACATTGTTTAATGCCAACAAGTGACGAGCGGCATTAATCAAACTGGAATCCCCCCCCCAAAAGGACAGACTAGGAGTACCAGTGTTTCCTTCTAATCACATGTGACATGACGTAAATTTATATTTGTATAATCGTACCAAAAATATAGCCTCAAATTATAGCCTCAAGAATTAGCAAACAATAACATGTGTCAGTTTATGATAATTATGGTGCCTAAAGCCTTACTTTTGAATAATTTACCAAAGTCAGAATAAAAGCATAGTATCAACGCTTTTATTTTTGTGGCGAAGGTCAGCAATATATTATTACCATGGTTTTCTTAAACGTGGAGTTTAAATTTAGAAAGGGATTTCACATGTGAGATTTCTTCATATATCTATAAACTAGCTATTCATGTTATGTTAAACAAAACACAGGCAAATTTTTATTAAGCTCTACGTTGAAATAAAATTTGCATTTGTTTTTTTTTTCCTCGATCCCATCTGCATAATATTATCGGCACGGGTGAACGCGCAGCGTTCACCGTGCCTTTATAAAAATCACATGTTTTCGGATACCAATCCTATTACTGCTAAAATTTACTTCCGGTTGAGCGTGGGCAATTACCACATAGTGATTATGTAGTTTTTCGCAATTAATTTCACGTATATGTTTAATCAAATATATTAAAGATGTGGATATATTAACAGTTTCATTTTATTATCTTTACACAAATGCGTTGCATTAGCCAATTTTTCAAGTCATAAAGTATCCTAAATTAGTGTGCGTAAATATAATTTTGGTACACTTTTTAATTCTATGAAATGGGCGATAAAAGATAAGCTCCACTTCGAAATCTTAATAGCTGTCATTTGGGTATCTAACCTATTTCAGAACATTAGTTATAGCAATCAAACAACCAACAACGAAACAAAAACAGAGAAAAATGCATTTAAAGTGATAAAATCGTATTTTAAAGAAATCGAATAGAATTTGCATGGTAACAACATAATTTTAAGTTTATCAATTTATTTTATTTGAATTGTTAAGCAGAAAAATTCAAGCAGCAATCGCTCATCATTTTTCGATTTCGAATACACAATTACAGCTGCAATAAGGTATCAACCATTTTTTTTCTATGTCTCATAATAAAGACACTTCTTAAGATAGATCTAATGATTGATAGATGACAAAAAAGAGTATGAAATCGGAATAACATATAAGTGTGGTTGCAATAAAAAATATAGATGATTTGTTGATGATTTCAGCTACAAGTAGGTCTATCATTATTTGTTGGAACATACATCTTTTAAGACATTAAAAAATGGTAAAATTGTGAAATAAACTATTAAGATTAGTTTATATAAATCCCGGGCAATTTTGCGGTATAACATTTCTAGTTTATTTTGTGTATTTATAGTATTAATTTATTTCGTGTATAATTTTATCCTTCGGAATTCCGAAAGGTTACCATACAAAGGAAAATTTCGTATTTCATTGAATTGTGATTTAGCAAATCAAGTTATCATTGTGTTTAAATTATTTTTTTTAATGTATAGAATATATTCAATATTATACTCACTTCATATCGTAATTCTTATTTCAAAATTATAATGTATATGATAATGAATTCGAAAAATATTTTCGTAACACTTATAGGTGTGCCAATTAACCTAAAAAATAAATACCAAATGTACGAATAATCACATTTAGCTACCTGACTCAGTCCAGCCTAACAAGGGGGTCAGATATTTGATACCTTCATTTACTGCTCACCCATAAAATGCTATAAACAATTTACACTTTAGGTTTATGTGATTGGTTTATCATAGTGTCCTGTTCTTGTGCCAATATATGTATTCAACTATATTTCTACAAAATCAATCTACGCATGCGCTCGAAACCCGGGGCGCGAGAGTAACTAAGAATGAGCTATTTTGTTTCAGATTAAGTAAATCTTTGTTGAACAGTTTATGTCAACCAAATATGTTTACTAAATGAATGTTAGATTATGTTTGAATGCATTATTTTGTCTTCAACCTAGATTAACTTACTGTTCTATATTAGTGAATCGCGTTTAGCACGAGTGCATACTTTACCTTTATACTTATGTCACTTAACTGCTTTATTTGATATTGACAACTTATGTTTGATATTGATGATGTAAATTTATTTATGTATCTTGGTTCAAAACAGGAGTACCCAGCGATTTATTCGGTGAAATATCTATTCTTTTCCAATTTCTATCTTGCTGGCATTTTCACAGAACAGAATAGATAAAATATTGCATTTTACATTATTTGTATTTTCCTGGCATTTTATAAGAATAAAAACCCACTATATAATATGTTTCTAATAACATAAAAAAAATCGGTTTCAAATAGAAATGATATTTAGGCATAGAAATATAACTGAGATGCACTTGTTCATATAAGATTTATATAACAAAGCACAAAAGCATTACAAAAAGCGGCCTTTATATTTTTTCCGAAAAGTAACGTTTCAGAATGTAAATGTTTTATTCTGCTGGCAGATCTGTGCAAAAGTTGCTGGCACAATATTTTCTTTGTTCCTGGCTGGCAAATTAAGAATAAAATCATTCCATAACTAAAACTAATTATCAGGTTTAAAGAAGTTTAGAGTTCATTTCATGCCAAATGAAGTAAAATTAGACACTTCTTAAAAAATGGCCCGTTGGGTACTCCTGTCAAAAGCATTTTTCAAACGAATGAAGTGCTGTTGAGTTGACGCAGATGCGTGACGCAGATGCGTGAAAAGAGGGATATGAGCGGTCATAATCCTAATAATTTAGTGATTGTTTGATCGGACTAACGAAGATACGCACCTCATATCTCAATCCCTGCGACACGGGGAATGATATTGAATAAAATCGTGCGAATGAAACATGTATTCATTTTCTGGTAAAAGTTAGAAAAATGTTTACTCGTTGAAGAAATCGAACTAGCTTGCAAACAGTTTCGATATTTGTGGTTATAAGAATTTTATTTCGCTTTTATATATACCGTGCTGAACATTATTAGTTCTATATTTGTTATCAAAATATTTTTTAAACAAAAATTGATGTAGCTTTAATTCCTCAGCTCCTAAAAGTCATCATCGGCTAACCTTATTAATATTTTCAAATTAAGTGTTGTGTAGCGCATTGATCATTCAGCATCTTATGATTATTGCCTTTTGAAGAAGTGTATCGGGTCGGCTTGAATTATGGCGTTATTTGAGAGAAATAATGTATTTAGTGTCGGGCTTATGATTTATACTGTGTGATCTTTACTGTGTGCTCTGTTGAGCTTTACTACAGTCATACATGTGAAGAGTGGTGGGCGCAACGTATTATCGTTGTGCTATTACCGAAGTGTATCTTAATGGTTCGCGATATTAAGTGCGTTGACCGTCTCTTGATGGTGAATTGGGTAGGTTTTTTGGATCTTAATAGTGTGTGGCGCGTCTATTTTTGGTGTAATATAGGGATACCATCTTAATGATTGGTGGTTCGATGGGCATCTTGGTTGTGGGTTGAGGGCGTCTTTATGGTATTTGGGAAAGTTGGTATCCACATGGTGTGTAGGTAAATAAATATATCGATGGTGTTAGGGTCGATGGGTATTTTAACCCTGTATGGGGAAAACCGTATCTTGATAGCGCGTGATAAATCTATATTCAATGTATGGAACAAAGCATGTTTGTTGGTTGTTGATGGTTGATATATTATTGTGTAGTGCATTTTGTGTATCCTAATGCTGTGTAGATATGTGTATTTCTTGATGGTGTAAATTTATACGATTGGCGGAGAATATATTGGTTGAATTTGGTTGGCGATACGTATGAAGATATTATTAACGAATAGTGAATATATCAAAAACAAGAAAAGCTTAATATATATAACTAGGTTTATTTAATTTCAAAGGTAAGTTACATCCGTACAGGTTTAAAAACGATTAAATTTTATTTTAAAACTAAAGAAATACATTACGAAATGTACTCTATGAAATCAAAATATTGCCTGAATTACAAAACACATTTCAATTCCAGAATACAATTCTTGCAAAGTATTTTATTTATAAACTATCACTTAAAGTGTTAAAATATGGTTATTTAAACAAAAATTACATGACCATCCTGAATTTTCTTGCTTTTTTGCATATCTATTTCGAAACATAAGATGTTACATTATTGTATACACATAATCACTCGCCTATTCATAAATTGCATAAACAATATACAGAAATACACTTGTTAATACAATAGGAAACGCAACTTTTCAAAGGACTTTTGCCACACAGAACCACACAAACTAGAGGCTAAAGGCCTTCGATCCCCCGTGAACTGTCAATAGTTATTTGATTTAGCATGGTCATCATTGGAAAAACAAGGGCATCAGAAATGCAAAACCCCAAGCCTATGCAATATTTATTATTCATCAATACTATAGGTGGTATTTGTTTGTCCTTCTTACATCGTCTTTCCTACAACGTCTATCTCACCACAACTTTCTCACAATATCTCACAAAACGTATTTCTCACAACGTTTTTCTTCAAAACTTCTTCCTCAACGTCT
>LQRL01038657.1:0-13329 GCA_001703475.1 Hydroides elegans
GTTTGGAATACTGATTGAACTGTTATAATGTCATAAAGCAATTCTTGTAAAGCCACAGAGACAGTGTCGTGTGCGTATGATGTTTGAAATATAATATGTGCATACAGATCTGAGATAGCAGCAGCAAAAAAAAAAAACAAAAAAAATACACTCTTCTCTTTCAGGTAAAATTCGTAAAGATTGTAAGATTGATATTGCAATGTACTTAACAATTGTTCACATGTCATAAGTGGAGAGTTATATATTGATATTGATATTGCAATGTTTTGATGATATATGTATTGAGTGAATAAAAAGAAAAAAAAAATATGTCGCTCCTCATAATTATCCCCCGTGAAAACGAGGGGATATAGGGTTGAGCTTGTCCGTCTGTCTGTCCGTCCGTCTGTCCGTCCGTCCGTCCGTCTGTCTGTTCCGCTTGATATAGGGTACTTTGTGCACGCAAATTTTGTACACGCATCAACTAAGGTCTGATGTCGTGCCTCGTCAAGGTTTTATCTCGATCGATTGAAAATTGTCGATTCTAAAGCACTTTAAAAATTGTCGATTTTAAACGTTTTTTTCAGATGCCAAGCACTTTGTGCACGCGAGTTTAGTATGAAGGAGTTGAGCTAGAGCTTTCAAATTTTATACACGCATAAACCAAGGTCTGAAGTCGTGTCTCGTCAAGGTTTTATCTCGATCGGTTGAAAATTGTCGATTCTGGAGCACTTTAAAAATTGTCGATTTTAAACTTTTTTTCAGATGCCAAGCACTTTGTGCAGGCGAGTTTGGTCTGAAGCAATTGAGCTAGATATTTCAAATTTTATACACGTATAAACCAAGGTCTGAAGTCGTGCCTCGCCAAGGTTTTATCTGGATTGGTTGAAAATTGTCGATTCTGGAACACTTAAAAAGTTGTCGATTTTAACATTTTCACCCGATGTTAAGTACTTTGTGCAGGCAAGTTTGGTCTTAAAGAATTGAGCGAGAGATTGAATTGAGCGAGAGATTTTTAATTTAATATACATATAAACCAAGGTCTGAAGTCGTGCCTCGTCATGGTGTCATCTCGATCGGTTGAAAATTGTCGATTTTGGAGCACTTTAAAAAGTAGCGAAAAGTTCATATTCAGATGAGGAAATGTGGGTGATGATATAAGATATCATCATTAAAGTACGTGGTATGTGCTTATATAAGCAAACATGCTTATATAAATTATTTCCAAGGTAAATTTTAGTAAAAACTGACCATCATGCATATACGAATTGTTGAAGTTCACGGGGGATCCAAGGTCACTGACCTTCTAGTTAATACAATTATTCGTTATTTTGTTTTATGTCGTCTTCTCTACAGCACATGAAGTCCGATGTGTTTCTATGTCAAGAATTAAGTGGCACAACTCATTATTCATAACCATGGGGCGCCTTAGCAATCGCACGATCCCATATTTGACCGTCCAGTGGGTCGTGCGAGTGTCGTTTCAAACTGCGCTCATTCGAATGTCTATTGACTGGAATAAATAACTTGTGTAGCCGTCGAACATGTGCTTAGATCCACCCCTGTGTACAAAGTTTATGCCTAATTTCATGGGTGTTCTGTAGCAGTTACACCGTCTCATATGCGACCATCTTTGGCTGCTCGAGGATAGTTTTAGCTGGCGTTCGTGCTCGTGCAAATAGGATTTTAACCCAATTTCCTAGTTGGAGGGTTATCTTAAGAAATCCCGTAAACTTTACGTTTGCATCGAGAATTAATTTACAGTATGTGTCAATCATTGTTTTGCTCGTTTTATTCCACAGGGTACGAGCGGCTCAATGCGAGACTGCAGCTTCATGAACTTCTCATCAAAGAACATTTATGTGATAAAGCTGAAGTTAAAAAGCAAGTGAGTATGTTAGAGCTTTGATTTTTCAAAATGGAGACTTATTGATAATGGGTCTGCTTTGTGTGTGTAGTTTTTTGGGGGCGGGGTTGAGAAGTCCGGTTTTATCTGCGAACACTTTTCCTCGCCACTTTTCGCGATTCAACCGTATGCCTTTGTGGCCGAATAACTATCGATAGAGCGAAATATAAGAAAGTTATATTGAATGATTATATTTATATATAATACAGCTTGCCTGTTCAATTTATTTTGTGAACATTATGTAAAAGTGAATTTAGATTAAATTACATGTACAACTTGTATATCACAATTATCTTTAACAATGGTATAACCATTTGGATTAACTATGAAGATTATTATTTGTTCATTCCTTTTCAGTTGTACCTGCTAAAAGTCGTAAGTTTCCTGGTTCCCTTTCTTATGGCCATGAAGAAACGCATGAAAATCCCGCACATGATGAAAATGCTGCCAAATATGTCAGGTCCGTGCCTTTGGTTCTAATATTAAAATGAAGAAATACTCTATAATTTCCTTTGGTAACCCCCTTTGTTCCTAACCGTTATTATGCCTTTTGATATGATTTTATTGCACAAATAGGGCCTTTTTGCACAGATTGATATTACACAGTATATAAGTTATATGCTTGAACGCTTGCCCATAAGATGTTTATACATGTGTAATGCACACTACATCGCCTTTTGATATCCCCCATGGTTTCCAACCCGCACCCATTTCGCATCATTGGACTTAAAACTAAACGCTTAGGTTGCACATCATAGACAGATGCTTCAAATTGGCAAACTATACATCATCCCCTATATATGTTCTCTAGCTATAATATTAATTACTTTGATGTAGTGTTTGTGACGCAAATTTCTAATGGCCCCTCCTCACCAAACCAGCATAATTTCTCCTAATTCCTCCAATGTATAAAGTCGCAAAATGTAGAAAGATGCAAGCTGTTTCACGTTCCTAGATCTATCTTGTTGAAAGTCTGCAACTTGTTTGCCGTATTTGATATGTTATTTGCACATAAATTTATGAGATTTGAAGTAACTATGTTTCTTCTAAAGCACATACATCCTTATAATTTGTATAACACTTTTTTTTTCCAAACAAACCATTTTGCTTATTGTAAATCTTATTCTTAACTCATAATTGACAGTTTTACTGTGTGACGAGCATTTGCATAATTTTGCTTGAACTTACAGAAATATTTTCTCCACAATCGCTTTATGTTAAACAAGCAACTCTTTTGTTTGTCATTTTTAACCCCAAGTTTTTAAAATAATTTTGTTAATCTGATTCTACCTTTAATATACGATGTCAATTGCTTAATTTTTGTAACACCTTTTGATTTTGCTGCACTTAAAAACAGATGGTAAACATGCATGTATGTATGGTGTTCTTTTGTATATATATATTGACGCTTTGGAATAGATGTGAAGATTTTGATTTTTCTCTTTTCAAGATTGATTTATAAATTCTATTTGTTGTAAAATGAATAATAGTTTGATCTTAACACTAACCAATTCGTTTTGAATTGGATGTAGATTATTCATGTTTGAATAATTTTGTGTAAAATCATCCAGTTTAGCTCAGATCGCATGACTCTATGTATATTCATTTTCATCAGTTCAAGCAAAAAACTACACAAGGTAACAGGGATAGACTGACATCAACAGATAAGATGTATCTGAATTATACTTATCAATCCTGTTGTATTTCTTGATCCTTATAAAATGTATCAAGTGTTTCTGAAAAGATAAAAGTGTTATCGAATTATTTGATTAAATATGCTTCTTTGTTCATGTTAATCTGGCCAACTAATCAATCTGGTCTTACCATAGTTGAGACAAAAACCAATCAAATCTGGCATGATGCGCGATAAAAAAGAAACAATTATAAACTGCGTTACATCTATCATTTTAACTGGGCATTATCTGTGCTTCGCGATAAGGTGATTGGTATCTTTATGACATGGTATGGTTTCAAAAACTTTCAAGTACATGTATGTGTTGTCTAGTACAATGAAATATATGACAAACATATAAGATGTCTTTTAAGAATATCGAATTTCAAGTAATTTAATATGCATTGTTTAGTTTTTCCCAACAGCTTCTTTTAAAACAAGTCATATTTCACATTTATAACAATCCTTGTGAATCGTAAAGCTATTCTTAAGATAAGTCTTTTTCTGACTGAAAATCAACCGAGCCTACAATATATTCGGCATTTTTTGAAGGGCACATTTTGGCTAAGATGTTTTGTCATAAGGAAGCTTTTAAAACAAATATGCAAGTGGTATGTTTTCGTTTGTAGGTGATGACGTGAAAACGGAAAGAGAATTGCCGCCTCTTATGCTCACATCGGATGTCAAATGCCAAAACTTTAATTTTGGCAACCATTATTTCCATTTACATGGAGGTAAGTCTCTCGTCATTTTTCCTTCCCATCTTATAACAAGTACACCTTGTATGTACATTTGATTAAAATTTAATGTGAACCGGTATATCAGTTGATTTAAGATGCTGCCTTAAGTTGTTCCTCCAACTTAATTAATTTCCTGATATTCACCTCATAATTTTATTTCCTAGTAAGACATTTCCAACCCGTCTTATCTGATTTCCTTATAAGTATGATATCGATGTATTAAACAATCGTAATAATTACAGATGTATAACGATTTTCTCACATTTAACCTCTTAAATCAATGATTTTATAAATAATTTCCTTATAAGGCATCATCGTTGACAACGAGACTCCGGAACCGGAAGAAGTGAGCGACGCCATCTTGGCCGATTACGACAACATCAAAATCGACTGTTTAGGCTTCAGCGCCAAGTGGACTGATAAAACAAAGGCGCCCCAGGAGAGCTACCCGGTGCCCATTCGTACTTATGATGATCGCAAGTGAGTTGATTTAGAGTGAGGGTTGGGTGGGGGTGGGTGTGTATAGAAATGGGACGATCTGTTAGGGCTTCAGCGCCAAATAGACTGATAAAACCAAGGTGCCACAGGAGAGCTACCCGGTGCCCATTCGCACTTAAGATATACGGTATAACGAGAAAACGTTTTAGAATTCAAAGAAATTCCACTTGTCATTTATTGTTCACTTTGTATTTACATTGTATTCACCTCATTTTCTACCCTCCCATCGCAGGTACTTTGCGTTCAGTCTCCAAATCGAAACCTACTACCCGCAGACGCCCCAAAAGCCCCGCTGGGTGGATATAATTTGCCGTTGGGTACTAAAAAAGCAATATAAACTTCAATTTTCCCTTATCCACTACAGGTACTTGCGTTCAGCCTCGAGTTCGAAACCTACTACCCGCAGACACCCCAAAATCTCCGCTGGGTAAACGTCATTTGGCCTTGGGTTCTCAAAAACATTATGAACTCCAAAGTTTCCTTTATTCACTGCAGGTATTTTGCGTTCAGTCTCGAGTTCGAAACCTACTACCCGCAGACGCCCCAAAAGCCCCGCTGGGTCAACGTCATGAGCGAGGAGATTTCGAAGCTGCAGCCCAAGCGTCAGATGAACGAACAGCAGACCTACGAGCAGTTCCGCAAATATTTCGGCTACAAAAAAGCCATTAAATATAAGGTATGTGTGGAGAGTGCGTGAGATTCCGCGATATTTCCAATGAAAAAAAGAAAAAGGGAAATAATTCGATAAAAAAAATTAAATCAATATCTGAACAAAAATCGAGTTTAATCAATAAGGGTTTTTAACGTCAAATTATTCTAACTATATTTTCAACCTTTCCGTCGTATAAAAATGAGAAAAAAAAACCCGAAAGAGTGCTTTACTGGGATACTATTTCTCTATCTTTGCAGTACTTGATAATATTTGTTGTAATATGACTTTGTTTACTATATTTAGTTACCTTGCTAATAAATAACATTACATTTACATGTATTAACATTTATTTTGGTAGAATTCGTTATCTTGTTGTAAATACATGCAAGTTTAAATGCAATTTTTATTTACGGAATCAATTACATGTATGTTATTGAGGTTCCAATTTAAATAAAAGAAGACGAACACAATTATGATTTAATTGTATCTACCATTTTGGCATGTTTATTCTCAATTATGCATTGATTCCTTTGGCTTTTTCAAACCTTATTTTCTCGATAGAGCTATGTCGGTTATTCAAAGAAAAAAGGAAAAGTTATGTTAATCATAGGATATAGATTATCATTCATGTTGATAAACACGACCATAACCTCTCAAGTTATAGCTTATAACAATTGATTAGGACAGGTTACTCACGACGCATGAAAGGATATTATGTATGGAGCTGCCAAAAACGAGTCTTTTATAGGTTCTTAGCAAACGCCTACTCTTGACAAAGAAAGCTTTACACATGTTCACTTGAAAGCCATGTTTACTCAAAGGACCATGTAAATAAGTTAGTGGCCCCGGATCTTAATAGAAATTATATCATATACAAGCTATAAACAAACTCATTTTGCTTTCTGTCCATTGAATAGCGCTTGGCAATGTAAATATCCATCGGGCATATTAACCTTAAGCGTAAAAATGGTAAATTGGTATTAAGCACAAAAACCAAGTTGTTGATTCTACAAGATTTCATAGAAATTGGCCTTGTTAAGCTTAATTAAGGAAACTGTTTGCTTAAATACGCATAAGATTTTCTGTGACGTCGGCATTTAATGTTAGCCACGAATAAGTGTTACCACGAATTAATACTAAAAAAATGCTTCTTCATGTTTAATCATATTTGTTATGTATTAAATTTTGTTTTATGGTCAACGTAGCGATTTCGGCTATAATGCTAGATAGTTTGATTTTATTTGTCTTTTACTTGCAAACCAATTTTGACCCTTAACACAAACAGGATGAATGTGAAATCGATGTAAGCTTCAATTTTGTTTAAAGACAAGATTGTTTGATTATGTAACAGATGTATAAAATACAATGTATGACTATATTTGTCCGGAATAGTTAAGCTAGGTTTTTCTCCGTATCTAGGTAGAGTTCTATAGATTAAGATCTAGTCTAATACACGATTTATCGAGAAAAAAATACATGTATATTCTCTCATTGTAATTTCGTGTTGTTGCTGTACATTTATATGTTAAATGTAATAACTTGCTGTTTACCGTGTAATTAATGTAATTTAATTACCCATAATACGAAACCATTGTTTTAACCTTTATTTTTTTTTGTGTCGGGTAGTCTTATCGAGGTATATACCGTAATTTCCGATGTATAACCCGTAAAATGTCGAAATAATTTACTTGATTTTTTTTCAAGAGATGCGGGCGATACACCGTAAATAACGGTACATACTTACTTGCTAATTGAATAATTACTTTCTTTTTCAGAATTTATTTCGGCATAATCTTATTTCTATGTGTTTAATATAGATAAATTTTATTTTCACTTTTCATACGTGCATTTCTTCTAGACGGTAAAGCTCTTTGCTTATTTGCGCTGAATCCGGGTTGGCTATGTCTGATTCTATACTATGGCTTTTAGAGTCTACATTTTTCTCTAGGCTAGATGCTAGACTCTATTCTTTCCAACTTGCATTTAGTCAATTTATCGCATCTTTGACTAAAATTCACTGATTTTTGCATGTGTACTTCTTTCTACTAAGATGGGGAACTATTTTCATTTATTTATAATGAGTTGTATCGGTCCAGTCCTAAACCAAAGACATCTGATTTCAGTTCAATGAATTAATTCGCAAATCGATTATGACACATCTAGATGTTTATTTATTTATTTTCAAACTACAGTAGTTAAGCGAATCGTATTGGACCTAGGTTTTTACCGGACCGATACACCAAATTCATATAGATTTTCTAGTTTCTAAAAGCTGTTTTCAAAATTATGTCAGCTGAATCTGTTCTGTGTCTCTATTTTTCTGTACTAATCATCAACAAAGTATAGAGAGCTATAGAGAACTTGCATGTAAAATTATTTCCGAAAATATGTAGTACATGAACAATGTATTTGAAAATTTCTTTTCTCCGTAAAATCTATCTGACGTTATCATACAGACCGGTAGATACATTTTACTCATATCATATGTAATTTTAATTCTAAAAGAATATTTGCATGAGGGTATTATTCATTTATTTGTACACTGTACAAATATATTTTTTATAGCTTGCAAATCTGTTATTATTGTCATGATCAATGACAAATTCATATAAACAGATTTACTGAATGACTTGCTAAAAATATCATTTCCAAGTTTATTTGCTTACATAAAACAAGCTCTTTCACCAAATCTTATTCTTTGCGTTGTCATCTATATTTATATTTGTTTACTAAATCCTGTTTCATTGAAAAAAGGTCTAGACGGATTCCTTATTTGATTTGCATTAGATCTCAGTGATCTTTTTCTTCCAATTATATTATATATTCATTTTAACGTTGAAAGATATTATGTTGTATATTCCAGATATATTTAGCTAATAAAGCTTAGGTTTTCGATTGAGTTATGTTAAGGGACTTTCTGTACAATAAACATCGGGATTGTTTGTTTACTATGCATCTCCTATAAGCTCAATCGATTCTTCCCATATAAATAATAAGTTTAAGAATTGTCTCTACTATTTGTGTGTATTTTGGTTAAGGCTCTTATCGGTAAACTAAATTAATTTTTTTACTTAATTTAGATAAACACTAAAAAAAGCTGCATTTTGTTTTATAAATGTTTTAGTCTGTTTTACATCGCACATCGCATACTGAATCGCTATTATTTTAACAATATGCATCCAAAACTAGCTTTTATCCAGTTTTGGAGCTTACATGAAAAAACGTTCAATCATTATTTCTTGATAAAACAATCTGATATAAATGTTTCCAGTGTATAAGGAATAAGTTTTTATTTATTTGAAATGATATAGTCATGCATTTATATTTAATTTGTAACTATACCTTAACTATTATCTTCAGCACGCTTATGTCAAAAACTTTGCAAAATAATTATATTGCACAAATTTGTTGTAAAGTTTTCTTATATATATATTTTCTTATTGTCGGTTTTATACGGATTTCTAAAGCTTTGAGCCATTACCTCCTTTTTATATCATTTGCAACACTATCGTTGTCATCGTGTAAAACTGACAATAATCAAATTTTGTTTATTTCAAATCAATTAACATAAAATCATAGGTTCTTATGTGCTAATTTGATTCTATTTTCATTTCTTAGAATCTACAAAATGGTCTAAAGGCAGCAGCAGTGCGCGGTCTAGTCTCCGTATTTTGGACTCTATGTAAGAAATGTCCGCCGTCGCGACTAGGCAAACAGGTATTTGTTATATTAAAATACATCATTCTATAGTTATTGTGTTTTGAGTATGTTATTAATACTTTTCTGGTAATATTTGTGCTCTTACGAAATCAAAAATCTTCGCATCAGTACCAAAGCCGTTTTTTTTTAAAATATTTATTGTTAACATGTTATTCATAAACATGTTGAAAACAAACTCATTATACATGTATATGGAAATAATTAGACGTGACCCTAATTCTCATCCGGTGATTTTAACAAAACATCTATCCGTTCATTTTTTCCGCCCATAGGATGAGCAGGGCATGGCGCTGGTCCACTACGCGGCCATGTACAACCGGCCTCAGATTATTGCAATCTGGATCATCATGGCTCTGGATATCAATGTCAAAAAGGTCACAAATGCAACCATTCACGGTAAATGACATTAGATTGGTGTATGTGAACATCGGTTAAGAATATCTGATAGATTACTCCGGGCCAATTTAACAGCCTGAGTTTAGATAAGGTTTCTTTGTTATAAACGGGAACCTGGTCTAGTCTAAGGCTGTGAAATTTGCCCTTAATGTTTCCTTTTCTTACAACCGCAATTTGCAGTGATCTAGCTTAATACATCTGAATGATTTGCTAATGTATTGATGTGTGGTGTAACTACAATTTTTTTCATATAGTAATCGTTTGTATTAAATGTCCTTTTTGAGTATCGTTCGCCATTTCAACAGTTTATATCCATATTGTGTATGCTTATAATAAGGTTATATAAAAGATCTGAAACTTTAAACAACTTTTTAAATTTCAAAAATATTTTTGTATTATTTATATTTCATTAATGTATACTCTTGTACAATTTCCTTTCAAATACCATTTGTTTAGTTTATCAGACCATATTCATTTATAGCACATAACATTTAATGACTTTTCTATGCTAACAATAAATAAAAACATTAGTTTGCAGTTAGACACATTAACAAAGTTCATTGCATTTTCATGTTAGACCAAAAACTAATGTTTACCCATGCACTGTACAAAGCCATATTTGATAAATTGTCATATTGTATTAGGTGACAAAAAGGCAGATAAAAAAGGTAAGGCTGTCGGAATATCCGGTTGTATCCGGTATATCCGGTTGTCACGTGTTTTTCGTATCCGTTGTGAGCGATATTAGAAGATATACACTTACTGTGACGCATGCTTATGAAACATTCACATGAAATCAGTCATTATAGGGCATGATAAGTAACCATCGTGTATTTTACGCTTAATGTATAGTATTTATAAGGCTAGTGTTTTATAGAATTCATTATAACATAAACTCAAGAGCCACAGTCTTAACATTTAAAAATTATATTCGTAAATAAATCTACTTAAATACTCTTATGTCCTTTAACATCGATTCTATCGGTTTTACAAATACACTTCAATCTGATTGAAACATATCCACAATCTTCGCATAGCTAGTCTATTTGAATTTGAAAAATAAATCAATGAAATGAAAAAGAGATGCTAGATTGAACTGGTTTTGTGTGAATGGTTTCAGTGACATTTGTTGTGATGTTTATTTATATACCATATCGTGCATGATTGGTATATACGATTTGAGCGAATAAAAATTGCAATTGAGCCTAAATGATAGATTGCATTGATCATTTTGAAGTAGAATTTGTGTAGAATATCGCCTTAACTAAAAAGCAATATTTAGAGAATGATTTTAGTCTGATCGACCTTAGCATAATGACACATATGAATGTGTCAAACATATTACTGTTTACAATAGTGTAGAACAAGACCTAAATGATTATAAATAAAATTTTAGCAACAATTATTATATTTTTAGAAATAGTTAATGCGGCTTACCGATTTATACGCAAAAGTTTGTATAAATTCGGCATTATATTTGAAATTGCTCCGTGCAGCAATAGACTTCTATGATATGTAGTCTTATCTTATTTCGCTTAAAGCGTTATGTAACTTATCATTTTTAAAGCATTTTTAAAACATGAAACTGGCTTTTGGCATTTTTGCACGGAGTCCTGAAATAAGAATCGTTAACAAATAGGAAATATTCATTTTAAACTCACAGTGTTTCCAAAAAGCAGTACAAAAATGTTCTTCATTTTTGTTTTAAGTGAAACTTATATAGTATGTCTGTAACCAAAGAACCAACTACGTGTAAGTTTATGAAATAGGCATACCCATCGTTATGTGAAAAAGGATGATTTATATCATATAAATGTATTTGCACGTTTAAGGGTTTTTCGTTATATCACTTATTTGTTTTTACTTGTTTCTTTGCTGGTTAAAGAGGACGAGGAAGGAGACGGTAATTGGTTTAAATTATCAGGAATGACCTCTACAATGTTTTATTTGGGCATGATATGAACTTTTTTCCTTTTCGTTGCATTATAGCCCGAGTTCGATCGCTGTGTTGCATCCATACAAAGCTTGGATCGTTTTCCATAATTATATTACGTAGACTCTTAGACTTTTTTCGACCCCGCCTGCTGGTCCTTGAATGGCAGAAATGTTGATGCACACTTCCGATGCACTTTTATAGAAAAAAATGAACATGCACATATTTTTTTAGATGACCCAAGAAAATACTCCAATTTTTATTATTATTTTTTTAATTGGTTGATCTTGCATTTGAATGCATATGCATGATGTTTTAATGTATCGATGTGAAATCGTTATTTATCTACGCTATAGGTAATGCTGGGAGCCGTAGACCACCACCTAATACTTTGAGGATTGGTATGTCTTTATGTTGTAGGCCAACGTCCTTTGGACCGTTGGATATACAACATTTTAGTTCCCCATCCTAGTCCGTATCGTATTTTATCAATAAAATGACAATACCTCATGAGTGGCGAGTGAAATCTGTCTTTTCTCCGAGGGAAAGCAAAAAAATAGTTTCACGAGAGCGAAGCTCGAGTGAAACTATTTTTTTTGGTTTCCCGAGGAGAAATGACAGATTTCACTCGTCACGAATTGTAGTATTGTTTTTATTCCTAGATAATTGGATATGAATGTCGAATTTATTAAAATAAATATTTAATTTAAAGTCCCCGAAAGGGCCAAAAATAAAATTGTTCTAGTAATTTGGTTTAGTCCGGCCAGTATTATCAAAATGATTACTAATAAAAGCAAATATATATTATTATAGTTCTTCCCTTTTTATGTCCGTTTTTGTATTTAAAATAAATATATATTCGTTATAAAAAAATATAATTCACCAACCCCCTACGAATCTACCTACTATCATTTCAAAATTCATATTAACACAATAATCGCACATGAAAAAAAAAAGATTCATTAAAAAAGTAAGCGTCATAAATACGAGCCCAATTGTGAAGCAATGTTTTGCGTAGAAATACTGTGACGTAAGCACGTAAATGCTTAAGAACAATGGAACTTGTAAATAAACACACGTTAGCGTAAAAATGTTTAATAATTGATTTAAAATGATCAATATGGCATTATTATGTTTTAAAAGATTAGGAATAAAGTTGTTATTCCCTTTGTTTTGGATTATATACTTTATTACCAGTTTCAACGCATATTACTTGATGGTTTGAGGTATGTAGTATCTTTTGCACGTTTTAAATCATGGGTTGGAGACTTGCTAAAATTCAGCATTAAAAGGGCCTGGGTGACGTCCGTTTTAAACATTATGTCACCCCGTATGTCACTCTCATCTAGGAATAAATAGTCTGTTTGGTAAATGTTCATATGAATCGAATTCATCAAACGGGCGAAACCTTTAAAGGTTAATTAGTTTCACTTCGTTTTTGTAGTTTTGTAACATAAACGAGGACTCCTATTTATCACTGATTTATTTTGCTGATAATTTCAATTACACCTTGATGCAATTGTATTTAAATGTTAATGATACGGGACTTAAATAGAGCCTATTTATATATAAAAAAGATAAATTTGACGTTTTCTAAAGAAATGTAAATATGATTTATCTTAATTGCCTTTTCTAAATGTCACGATTTCGAAGGAATTAATTTGTCATCGTTTACAGCACTGACTTTTCAAGTCAATGCTTTTTCTCAGAATTGAAAGAACAAATAGAACATTGAACGGGTACGCGTTAATAAGTGAAATGTTACTTAGATAGTGGCGATTCCTGTCGCCTCTTGTGACTGTCTTTTTTTTTTTTTTTTTTTGCTTAGGAGAA
>LQRL01038673.1:10120-36118 GCA_001703475.1 Hydroides elegans
TCGACTCGACAAACAATAATATATTTTGAAGCTTATTATTTTCCATTTCGTAAAACATGTTTATTAAGTTTACCATCAATTGACGCTTAATTTCACTCTATATCGGACCAAGAACTCCATTAGTCTAATCACATATTGTCTGTAACATAGAGGATTATGCCGTGCTTCATATGAGTCGAGCGCACTATTCTCAGTAGATCCGGAGCGTAACACAGGTTATTATTTTGTATTAAATGTATGGTTAAGATAAGCGCTTTCATGATATAAGTGTCTTAAGAGTTGTTCCTCGAAATATTAAGAGTTCATTATTGTTGAACATAAAACAATGATGTATCATACATGTATGTTGAACTCTTTTCAATGATAACATCCATATGTTTTATAATTCGAATGCCATACGCATACATGTTTTGATGTTTCAAAAACTAGTATAGATAAAACGGCCTCAAGGTATTCCGAAATATGGTCAAATAAAAACACGAGAGAATATATCACTTAATTGTAAATAGGTATTCGAATTGTAAGACAAAATAAGATTCAAATAAGAATTCCTACGAACATGAAGTTGTTTCTCTGTCTCTGTGCCCTGCTAGTTGTAACGATGTGTGATGGGCAAGTGGTGAGTTAATTAATTTTTATCTGACATTTATCTATTAAAACGATTATTCAATTACTTTAACTTATTTGAGTATGAATATGTAAGATTCTCAAAGGTTGACATGAAGCGTATGACACTTAATGTACTTTACGAACCAAGGAGGTTAAAGGGGGAAACAATTATGTTAAATTAAGCTTTAAAAGAAGCTAGCGAATACCCAAATGCATTGAATAATTTAATGTCATTATCACAAATAATGTTGTTTTTGTTATAGATGGGTGGACCCGTCCAGGTTGATACCGCCGACGCCAAAATCAAGAAATTTACAGAATCTATAATTCAGGAATTGGACCGTCAAAGTAATTCCTTTTTCAAATCGACATTAATCAAAGTTCAAGACGCAAACGTCATGGTCGTCATTGGCCTTATGTATAGATTGCAATTCACCAAAGCTGAAACAACATGCGTGATGGTGAACACATCTGTCAGTGTAGCTAATCAGGCGCGGATCCAGAAAATGTTGAACCGGGGGCGCAAACAGTATAAATTATCAGACTGAACCTGGGGGCGCAAATTTATTTTTTGGTCTTACATATAAGGACGAACAGGGAGGCGTGCGCCGGGTCCGCCCCCTCTAAATCCGCGCCTGCTAATTGTAAACCTATTTTGGATACTTTGCAGAAGTGCAAAGTGACATTATGGGTTAAACCATGGCGAAACTCACATCTAATTTTGGACCAGAGTTGTGAGCCGGTTTCCTCGGACAAGCTTTAAATAGCATAGACGAAGGAGACCGTTGCATAGGTCGTTTTTGGGATTTTAATTAGTTGCTTATAAAATAATGAAATAAATAATGTTATTATCATAAATCAATTGAGTATAATTGCATTATGCCATATAAACATCAAATACCGCTTTTATCTAAATTCAAATTTAGTTGAAATCAACAGATTATTCATATTCACATTTGTCTTTTTTATTGTTAGACGTTAATTATATTATGAACATCTTGGAAAAATAAAAATTGAAACTTGACAAATGTAACAGGAGTTTAGCAATCAGCAATAATGTGTAAAGTATGATTTATTTCTGTATCTTAACATTCTATTGTATCATAGCATTAAAAGTATATAATTTTCTTAAGATATATATGATTTGCATCATTGTTTGTTTAGTATATACTGAGGAAGAAAACTAAGTTGATCATATTTAATTTCTGATAACTGAACACTTTATGTATGACATGTTATAGTTTAACATTTTATTTTGCCGTCTTACTTGATCAGTTTGAAATTGATGGAAAAATATATGCTGAGCTGCTCATCCAATGAAACAGCAACAATGTCTTATGCTTAAAAAACCATGATCATCTATTTTTGCAAACATCAATCCACAAACCGTGATTATTTCAATTTTGCAAATTAACACCATATATTAGTATTATTAAATTCATTAAAAATATAAGCCAATAATATAAACCTCATTTGCAAACCCTCCTGTTTGTTCCTTAATGCTCAATGTGTCAAAATACTGAATGTGCAAAATCTGAGTATCTACCACAAAAATGGATTCAATTAAAAAAAATAATATCAAAATATGTACTACTAAAAGTCTACGGAGCTATTATGATGGTTACAATAATGTACAAATCCGAGTAATGCTATGAATTTATTTCGACTCTTAAAAAATCTAAAAAAAAACATTTATTCCGCATATGTGATAATGGTTCCAATGACAAATTATGAAAACCATTATAAAATGCTTTAAAATGGTTGTCAAACGTTCACTCGGATGTATTCGTCATTTGTCTTTGGACACATGAGAAAAGAGTACTTCACGAGCTCTTCATCACAAAAGGTGTTTCCCAGCAAATCCCAACTGGCTTGCAGGTGTTGAGGAAATTCGTTCTAGCTTGGCAATTTTGACAGTTTTGGGAATACCTTTTTAACAAATTTTTTATTTTGTGATAATTAATGAGAATGATTAATTGCGAATTAATAGTAATTGCTTCAAGCTGGCTAAAAAGGAGGTAAAGCTGGTTTGGAAAAATTAACATCTTTTTGCAAAATTGTGTTGTTGTTAGTCATTCTAAAGTTGGTTTTAGATGATTTTACAACCTTTTGAAAAATGTGTGGTGGGGTGCCCTTCAAGAGATGTCCGTCTTTGTGTCAATAGCTTCCTTTTAACGACAATATATTTTAATTGCAAAACATTCACGACCATGTGTGACATTATTGACACTTTCCTATACATATGTATAGGAAAGTGTCAATAATGTCACACATCAGCAGCAGTTCATATATTTCAAGATGTTAAGACTAAAATATATGTTCAGGGTTGCATCTGGTATGTTTGGCTACCATATATCATAATAGATGCCATGATGATGTGCTCTGCTTACCATATTGGATCGTGATTGATTTAAGATATTTCGGAGATATGAATTTACTTTTTTCTCAGTTTATTTATTTGTCCGTCCACCCTTAATCAATTTTCGATTATTATTACATTTTAATTAATCATTAAAGCTGTATTTTAAAACACGGGTCTCGATAATTTCATGTGTATGTTTAAAAGAACCACCTTTACCTGGTAATGTAAACATAAGACATTATAAAGTCATTTAGCTCACATATATATATGCTCAGTCAAAATCAATATTTGAGTGCAGTTCGATTAATCATTGTGGCAGAATTCTCAATATGGTTCCGGATAACATGTCATATGTTTGTTTGAAACCCATATGCTATATTGTGACGCGCGTAAAAGCAATGTAATTAAGGTATCATCAATTATTGTTTTTTATTATTTTTGATATGATTGTATAACGCACGTAGATCGAATAACTACAAGTCCAGTAACTACAATATGATTAAATAAATACTACGTTATTATATAAATGCTTAACGTCACACGAATTTACTATTATTTACATCCATACATGTTTAAACGTATTTTATCATATTTTATACTCTTTACAATTTTATATATTTGAGATTGGTTGAATTTGTCCCAATAAAGAGTGGAAATGCAAAGAATACCGAAGTGACAAAAATAATGGAAAGTACACTTGTATCATTATCAATCATAAGCACAACGTAAACTTTGCCTCCTATACTTAGCAGCTGTATTTAATGGAACGTCTGAAAAGAAAACATACTAATAATTGAATGTGATGTAAACGCAATATTATGTATCTAAATTCGTCACATATCTCCATGCTTTTTCATCATTTTCACAAATTCATTTTACTACTAATCTAACAAAATGCATGTAAATTTGACACTATTGCTTAAAATGAAATAAGTCGCATTTAGTGGGCTGCCTAACAGCACAAACACACCGTGAGGGTGATCCGATTTCAATGTTTGTCATTATCATAAATAACGTAAACAACTTTGATTAGACAACATGAAATTAAGCTCGTTTTTTTAAGGATTAAACTTTAGGAACAAGACGTCTTTCAATATGCAAGAATGGGCACTATTTCATATCATTCGTCGAACATCGTCTCATAAACAAATCAGTAGGATTTGACTTGCCATTGGTATGAATGAAAGCTTTTCGAAACAGTGAATACCTTCCTGACTTTACATATTATATTATCGACAACTAAGAACAATACATTTCCGATATTTGTGTTAATATAGTATAAGGTGAGGGAAAGTAGGAAAATATTCATATTTTTCTTAGAGTACTTATGCCATTTTCGTGGTAGCTTTTTCATTTTATGCCCTAGGGCATGATATGCATCATAGACAATTATGACAGTGGCTTAGTAAGTTTTCCGGGATAGGAAAAATGTCATTAACATATCCGTTAATCCGGGCTAGACTATTCTTTTTTGTTTTAAACGACCTTATGATATATACATATATAAAATCTATATTTTAGTTTTAAAGGAATAGACGAGCCAAAATGCATTTTGACAAAAACATGTTTTTGTTTTTGTATCACTATAAAGTAACGGCTTACAGTTTTTGAAATGCAAAATATTAAATAGTATTAATGGAAAACAATGGAAACTTATATTAAGCTCCTTACCTTCCACAACCACACGTAAACAAGGTTCATGGTGTGGTGTCTATGAATTCCACTTATACGATTCTATGTATTTTTTTACCGATGAAATATTTAGTAACAATAAATGTAAATATTCACATTAACCACATTAATAACTGATAATTATATAGGTATTGATTTAACTGTATAAAAAGTCATAATGTGTAAAAAATAAATCAATGAATTATACAATAATGTTAAGATATTTGTACCAAAGCATAATAGCGCAAACTATTGCATATTTGATTTTATTCAAAATTCAATTTGTTGTAAGTATACTAATTTGCAAAAGTTATATCATTTATTGAATAAACTTCATTTGAACTTATGTTTCAAACATATGCGTTTATCTAAATTACACGCTTGATTTGATTACTCAAACATATGGTTTTATCGTATTTTAATCACTAACATATGTTGTTTTTCGGCCCATGTTATCCATTTGCCACGCATATTGGTCTTAAAAGCCTATATAAGTACAGCATTTTGGCTTTAGAAATAAATTAATTCTTTCTTCACAAGACACGAGTAGAGAAGGTGAGATTATATTATTTGGCTGTGTTTCATAAAAGGAAATATAAATTGTAAACAATCAAACAAAAGTAAACTTGAGAGGTAATTTGATAATATCATAAGCAAATATTCATTGAGCTTAATTTCTATTTTCAAATAACAAGGTGAAAATCAGTCATTATGAAAACGTCATTCCTTATGCCTCTTTTGCTGTTGGGCGCGCTTTGTTGGCTAGAGCAGGTACGTTAATGATAATAAATCAGCTTATAAATATATATTTAAGGCATCTGGAGATTATACATGGTCGCATACCTGTAATAGCATATTTTCCAGCAGTTGAAATGTCATTTATTAAATTGAATTAAAATGAATTGAATTTAAATTCTCCTTATTTTTTCAATTTTGCTGATATATAGAGGTTAAAGATAGGGTGAGGGTAATAGATATATAAAAATCATATTGATATCAATTAACATTTGAAGCATATCATTCTTTAACAAACATATACTGTTATATATAATATAGCAGTTGCAATTTTCTATTGAATAGACCCATGGACTTCCAATGTCTCAAATACCTAATTATAATCAAAATCTGGAAACACAATATAATGGTAAGTGCTTGATTTTTCCTGTTGTAGTCACAGTTTAAGGAAATCAAATGGGTTCAATATTCAATCAAATAACCACGTGGGTCATCTTTCATTAACATATTACATGCTGCTATTCGTTGGCAAAGCAATTGATGTTGTTCAAATTTTGACAAAAGCATAAATTGAATGTTGTTATGATGTTGTTCAGTCTTGTTGATGGAATAGGAGTTATTTTCTTTTTCTCTTACATAATATTTAAAGAGTTATTTTTTTTACAAAATATTTGATCTGGTTCAGTCTTTGACATTACATTACAAAATCAAATGAACTAGTTAACATTCCTTTTAAATACAATACTGATGGAATAAGAATATTTTAGATCGCGAAAAGTAAAAGTCGTTGTTACATGATCTTGAGACATCCATGAAACAGTCTTTTAGATATTCATGATAATGTTTCATATGTTTGAATGTTCTTCTAGCAAGTTAAGTGGATATGTTACTTGTGCATATGTACATCTACATGCCAGTACTCATGTACTCAACAAATATTTTTACACAACATCGTAACATTGAAGCTATTTGTCAATTTGATGACTATTGTACTGATACATTTGGTCGATACTTTCCTTTTCAATTTACTTTACTTTTGCATAACACTTTATCTAGTTCAGACTTTGTCAATACATTGCAATATTAAATCTAGTGCTAATCAATTTCAGGACTGGCTCTGCAAAGACAATTCTACGGACCACCTCGTGATAGCAATCGTGATCGCAATCCCATGATTAATGGAGAAGAGAGCCAGGAAGACATCATTGAAGGTAAACTCAAACTACAAAAAAAAAGGAAAACTGAGATATCTGTTTTGATATGCTATCATTGCCATTCAGTTTTAGGTTTTATCTTACATTGCTTCAAATGAAAAGTTTACACAACATTATAATAAAAAAAAACAAACATATAATAAACTTATTAATCATAGTAATATATTAAGCATATTATTTGCCATGCCATATAATTCAACGTGCTACACAGGTGGCATACATTTTGACAAACATTTTTGATTTGTCATTGAATCTTACAGCATTTATGAAAATCTTATATTTGTTTCATTAGCAATGCTATATTTACAGCATTGCGGGCTCTCAAACGACTATACGACCCTCGCGATCCTTCAATCCAACTCGGAAGCGAGCGAAGAAACATTGATTCAGTGAATGGTAGTATACTTATTTATGGTTAAACGTTGATCAGTTTTCGAGATAAAATCATAATACGCTCACATTTTTTTGTTTTATGTTTGGAATTGATTGATTGATTTTATGACTCAGTCTTGTGTGGATGAAACATCTGCATCAATATCAAGAGGATTTTCATACTGTATTTATGTGATCACAAAATAATTTCACATACGTTAAGCATGTCAACGTCACAGTTATAATTTTATAGACTATTAGTCCCCTTTATCGGTCGATAAAAACTAAATAATATTCAAAGTCAAATACCAAATTTAAATATATTTACTTAGCTTCAACATATATAGATTTTTGGGAGTGTATATAACCCTTTAGCACTGACGTTTGTAATGAAAAGTACCTATGGAAATATTTCATATATTTTCATATAATGATAATATGGTTATCTAAATAGTCTATTTCAAGACGCGACATTGAATATCTCGTTTGACAAGTCATTGATGTTTAAGAATGAATTGCATACCGTCAAAAAATAGCATAATTAATGAATGCATCTTCAAAAAAGGTTTATTTGAAAAGCTAAAAATAAAACTGGTTGTTTTTAATATTTTTTGCTTAAAACTCTTGGTATTTCAAATGTGTTATGATTTTGATTCCAGTGAAGGACAACAGCGCTTTTGACGCAAAGGACGAGTCAGAGCTGAGTGGAGAAGAACTGGAACATCACCTCAATGAAATGATGCAGATGTATTTGAAGAAACAGGGACCACGAAACGATTAGACATTTTTTTCAATTTTTAAACAAAAGATACCTAAAGATTAGTTTAATACCATTACAATATATAATATGATAGTTTTGTTAGATGATATCTGTACATTAGCTTAAAAATTATAATTGTGTTATGATGGCAGAAGTGACAAGATCCTACAATATCATTAACCATCATGAAGAAATATTAAGTAAATAATATCTAATTTGTTTTTTTGCTTAGCATTTAGCTTATATCTTTACGTTATTAATGATACTGGTAAACAATATAAAAGCATAAATCATAAAAAACAGAAAAAGGCAATGCACTATAATTCTTGTAAAGGAATATTATGATTATTGTTAATAAATGTTTATTGTTTCATATTTTATGTTCATAATTGTAAACATAAATTGAACTACTGATTGCATAATGTTTATTGCTTGTAAATGTATGTAAAGATAACATAAAACATAAAATAAAGTGAATTAAAATTAACATATACATGTGAAGTTTTATTTAGACACAAATTATAAGTTATCACATATTATGTGATGAAGTAAATGTCAAATCCGATGAGGTGTAGAATGGGCGCGACCTTCAATAAACACATCACACACTAATTTGGTTCCGTTTAAACGAGCCAAAATCAAATTATTAGATATTTGTATATACACATAGTTTTTAACAGCTTTCAAATTTACCGCAAATAAAATATGGCTCATTAAGCCTATAAACTGAACATATGCATAGATGATGACTAGATTATTAATTTATATTTATACGTTAATACGTACATATATAAATAAAGTTCACCATATAAAATTATTTTTCATTAAAAAATATTGCAATCCAAGCTCATAGCAACACATAGAAATCATGGGCAAATATTCTTTTATAACCCTTCTAACAATAGCATCATATGTATTTTAAATTAATAATAGTTTCGATAAAATTATTCCATCATAGCGTTGTTGGGCCTATGTGTGTTGTAATAAACAAATTCTATTGATTCCTACAAATTTATACCAATAGAACGTAGATGTGCTTTTGTGTGTTATTATGTCGTTTTCATCTAGATGTGCGCCCAATTACCACATTTTGATGACATTTTAATTATGAATAACATTTTAAATGACCATGTTCATATCAGAAGAACGAGTTTAGAAGAACGAGTGAGTAAAAACTGAAGTCTCAAAGTGTTATTATATCACCAAACTAGTGTTCTAAAAAAGGTAGTAGCTATGAATATTTTCTTATGGTTTTTCAAGTTATACTTTTTAATTACGTTATGAATCAAACATATCTTAGCTGCTCTGAACGATACAGTATATCTATTAAATTTATTATTAAGGTTGCAGCCCACCAATTGTTTGGTTTCCCTCATTTGAATAACTATATCTAAAATATAACATATTTGCCCATTGATAGCATGTTTAAAATCTAATTAGTTGAATTGTTGTTTGGATAAGAAACATTAGCGTTAATCCCGAGAACGCGTTTAAAATCACATTAAATATTCAATATATTTAATGTAAACACATTTAGTACATGTGGTTATTAAATACACATGTGAGTGTAAAATGGGACCTAAGCCTTTTCATTTGGCATACAATTGTGGTTTTAGTAAATAAAACATATTTTAGTTGTTGTATTTTATAAAATGAATCAAATGAAGTTTTATATCGAAACAGACATATGTAGTTTGAGCAGTCTAAAGATTCAGCCAAAAATTAATCACTTTGATGGTTTAATAATCAAGAACGAAATCAAGCAAATCATTTCTGAAAACCAAACCGAACAACACCAAACTCCTTTGCACCTCAACACATGCGTCATGTGTCTTATGATATTATGGAACTTATTGTGGAACTTATATATAAATCTAAACCTATGATAATTTGGAAAAATCGTTGTATACTAATGAGCATATACCATGAATTTATTTTTGGTTTTCTCAATACAATATGAAGTACTTTGAAATACCTTAAACTTAAAGGCGGGCAACCTATTATAAGACGCAAATCATTTGAAAAAAAAAACGAATATCTGCATAATACTGCAAAACAAGACTAAGATGAAGGAATAGGTTTATATGACATCAAGATAATATTAATCCAAAATGAATTGTTTAGTATTTTATCCTGTGAAAATTTAACCTTGGTAATTCAACACATTATCAGCTCACTGTGCTACATATTTATGCCTTAAGTGTCATAAAATACACCTTGATTAAAGTAGATATAATATATGTTTGTAGGTTTTGTATCTTGCACATTGTTTGAATATTCGCTTGTCGCCTAGTTATTGCCTGCGTACTGCAACTTTGAACAGTGAATTCTTATATAAAAATATATTCAAAACTGTGGATTATCCTTGGAAGGATTTGCCTCCCCCGCAGCTAACTCACGCAATAGATTATGATTATAGAAGAATGACCATTGAGGTTTGGTTTGGGTTCGAGTGACACTCGAATATACACTGTTTATTCACAGGTCACTGAATAAAGACGGCTAATATATTAATTACAATTGTAGCATTCTTACTTAAACGTTTCTTTATATTGATACTTTAAAATGAAATGGAGGCATGTTTTCAACATATTAAAGACTGGTATTATTGAATAAATAATATTATGTGAACGGCAATGTACATATGTTTATAGATAATTGTTTTCTCTGCATTGCTGAGTGATTTCAATATAGTATGTCCATGCAAACATATGCTGAATGCAAAGTAAATATGTAGATACCATATGTTCTAAATGCCCGTAACCATACTGTGCTCTTATCACTTATAGCTACATATGTTATAGGTATATTAGTGATATCTAGTCTAAGCGGAATGTACAAACAGAAGCCAATAAATGATTTATTAAGGCGTGAATGGGTATTTAAAACAAATTTTAATTGTTCAACATTTTATATCATTTGATGGGAAGAACCTCTCCATCTATATGTTCAAGCACATTACTTTGTTCGGTTGATTTTAATTGCGTAAATTGTTTTTCAAATCTAAATTTTAGTGTGATTGCTTTGAATATGGATAAGTTGTTCTGTATATGCTTACTGTTACCGACAATGATATGCCATGAACAACAGGTGAGTAAAACATTCATATAATTTATTAATATAAGGGTTGTTTTCTATATATATATATACAATTGTCTATATATAAATTGACCGGTTATGTTCATGTTATGCCAACTTTTGTGATGAACAGTCACACCATTTTTTTCTAACCATAAGTCAACCAAAGGGTCGTTCCTATGACACAAAAACGAGAAAAAGCTGCAATCTATGCTTCAATATATGTTGCCTATTTATTAAGACCTTGAAATGATACATTTAATCTGACACATAATGTTGATCTTATTCTTTAACCAATAGAGGTTTGCAGCTGAGTATTGATTTTACTTTGCACAATTACAATGTAATGAAAAATTCTAGTTAAATATAGTATTTAAATGAAATGTCATATAATTCAATGTTATATCTTATTTTGCAGACCCGGAATAGAGTAACAGGTATGTTTTTCACTAATTATATGAAACCGATTGAGACCGATGAGAATGAGACCGATTGTGCATCTTATTTCAATTCTAATGATAAGAGATCATTCATTATGCTATATCATTTGCTACTATTAAAATGAACATAATAGGTAATAAAGATTCAAACGTGGCTATTCATATCATATTTCCAAATAATGATGTTACAAAATACCAATTGTTTTTTAAAAGATGTTGATAACAAACCAATCTCCCCGTGGTATAGAAATCTGGAATCACTGTCTATTTCCGACTCAATGGAAGCTGAGGAAATACGTAAGTTTTTTGTAATTGCAAATAAACAACTGTAATGAATTTATTATTGCTTTTGGCCGGCTTTAATGTGAATCGAAATCAAATGATTTATTTTGAAACAAGTTTCATAGTTTGAAACCCGTGATAAACATTTTTCTATATCAACGAGCATGCAATTTACACCCTCTTCAAAAATATGATTGCTATCATTATTGACATGAAACACCTATCCAAATCTGAACCTAATATGTATGGAAGATGTATATATTATAATGAAATTCCTTAAACAATCAACTAATATGTGCATTAACGAATTGAACAACTAACAAAACAAAACAAGATAAAATCAGCAGTGATTTGTTATCTTTTAGAACATCAAATAATTTTTGATGTGAAACTATAAGTAATGAACATCTATAACTTTACGTTATAGATGCGCTTCTAAAAGTATGAAGTTTAAGTTAAGATGCCATTTGGACGGATGAACCTAACATCGCTTCAATAGCCAAGGTCTTTCGATTTACTGCATTTGGTTGATAAAAATCAAACCCGGGTTCTCGTCAATGCTAAAACTAAAGTTGGCAAATTATGATATTTTTAGGTTTTTATTATATAAAATGATTACATTTTATGTCGCGGAAACAAATGAAAATTCAATCAATGATGGCAACGTTAACATGTTTTTTTAATATTATATTTGTTTGATCTTAAACAATATTACATAATATTATTCAAAGCCCGCAAATCATTGATACCACAGTACTTCTTATAGCAATAGTGACAGGTATTATATGCAATTTTGCTGTTATTTTCAGTCAAAATAATTGATGCATTGGATGTCATTGCACAGAAAGAGCATGAACAATTTTTGCAAGAAATGGAAGGGCTTCATGAAGCGATGAAGCTACATGATGGTGAGTAAGAAGATCATATTTCAATTTTTCCATTAAATATTTGTTTACAATTTATTAAAATATGTGCAAATTTTGACATGAATATGTTTGTATGACTTAACACTTAATATGTTTGTATGACTTATGTATCTTTTTTGTATATCATCAACTCCTAGAGCAAGCGGATTCAAGCTCATCGAGTGGTTAGTATTTATTGTTATATATACATATACCTTTATATATATATATGTATTTCAAAAATAACCTTTTATCGATGTCAACCAAGTTTATAGTTCACTGCAATATTGGTTTTTATAATACATACGAAAAATACTTTGACTATATTGAATGAAAGTTTATGTAAATTAATTAACTTCTATACGTTAATTAATAACCTAAACTCATATTTATTTAAAAACGCACATATTAACAAACCAGCAGTGTGTGTATTAATAATAATTGTCGAATGTTTAATCTAGAATCAAGCGCCTACCAAAGTTCCCTTGAGGATTCAAAAAGCGCGAAATCGCCTAAAAGTGCTAGAACGAGAGGTGAGTATAGACCGATGTATAGCAAAAGCTAAGAGTTTTTATATATATTTGTAAAATGATATGATGTTTTGAATGGCATTGAGATAAAGTCATAAAGTCCATATTGTTTAAATAGATACAAAACATATAAAATATATACACCCTCCTCAAACATAATTTATTCAATATTAGCGTATGATATATGAAACTTGAATTAATGGCCTTATGTACTGGAAAACTGACTAGCTAAGAACAACTTTAGTCTTTATTTATGTGTCATATTTTTTGGCATATATAGGTACTATAACTAGTAAATTTGTATGATGTATAAACATGTGTTTCATGCAATGTAAAATATTATAAGTAATACATATGTCCAAATAATAGAAACATTGAATCAACATTATAAAAAGTTAAAATAAATAGTAAATAAGATAATTGAAGATAATAACTTCATTTTTTATATTGTTTGAAGAAAAAAAAATAGATAATGACCCCCTGAATTAAAATTTCTTTTTGCCATTTTAGCACATCGCTATGAAAACACGTTATTGAATGGTTTTTTATCTATACGTTATATTTTGTAAATATAGTACGTTTTTACTTATATAATTAATATAAGATGGTTTATGTGACACACATATTTATATAAAAAAAGCAAAATATGTTTATGTTTGAACAGTATTCAACTCTTTAAAATGATTTATAATTGGTTAATGGTATTTGTTCAAGAATCAAGCGATTATTCGGAATTTCTAGAGGACAAGGACATATTTCATAGAAGAGGTGAGTGTATTATATTGATTTTGTTATTGACACATACATTAAAATTTATTACATGGTTGAGGCATTTTTTCAGGGCATAAAAACCCTGTTATTATATTTTGTGATAATGCCCGGGTGCGTAGTAATTGTGTATTCTTTGTTTAAAAAGAATAAAGATGGCAATTACATTTCTATAAGATGAATTTCGCCCTGTCATGAATTGAACCCCTTTCGCCCAGGTGCCGCTTTAAAGCTTGATATTTAAGCTTGATATTTAAGCTTGGTATTTTAGCTTGATATTTAACATAAAAGGAATAAAACTTAAGGAATTGTGATGAAATATAAGAATCAAAATGATGTGAAAATTTAAGTTAATATTGATGAAGCATTAATGGATAGAATCGACGAAATGTCAACGTTAAGGCAGATGTATAGAATGATTGACGACATGGAAAATTGTGAATATAATGTATACAAAGGAGCGAAGAAATCAAAAGTGTCAATAAAAAAACTGAAAGAATATGTCCAAAGACTCTTTTGAATAACATCAAGTGACTTCGGACGTACTCCTTTATCTGCATAAACCGACAGACAAGTTTCAAAAACACTATCCGAAAAGGAAGGGAGATTGGTTAAAAAAAAACCGTTTTACGCAACGTTACGTAAAGCTACGCAAACGATACGCAATTATAGTTCACGCTACAAACTCGAAAAAATGTTCCAAATATGCGGAAATCCATGTAATAAAAGGAACAAAAAACCTCAGGATCCTAACCCTCGGGCCAATAACCATTTTGATTAGGGGCCTTCGGTTATTATTCCATATACCTATTTTATTATTACCTATTTATAACTTCGCGGTAACAACTAATTTACAGTTACCACTTAACATCTACTTGTAAAACCCGTTAGAAATCCAATGCCGCAACGTTATTTAGAATAAATATGTAACGGTGCTTTACAATTTATGTCTTAACGCACCCGAATGCAACACAACTCTGATATAACGATTAAACACACGAACAGCATAATCATTAGTGATTATTTCACTCCATAAAGCATTGGGATCTGAGGCTCGAGCCAAGCCAATTTAAGCTCATGCTTTGGTAGACAGTCAATATATTGAATGAATATAGATATTCTGCCTAATAGATATATATCTTTAAGCCACGTTCCCAATCCATCATATAGTTGCTATTGACCATTTTATCATTAGACAAAACTAAATTTGATGATATGTTAAATGACTCAAAATATCATTTAAATTCAAACTAATTAAACATTAAATCAATGACACTCTACTTTAATGTGCATTTTATATAGGATTGAAAGCAAACGAGACAATTCTGAGGACCCTTTTCAAATCCGCAAGACGCAATACTGATTTTGATCAGAAAAACATTCAGTATTTTGATGGTAAATGTTTTTTTATTATAAATATTGTATAAAGTATTGATAACATGGATGATAGTTACTGCTTTGAATCTAATACGAGCCAATGTTAATATATTTTATACATAGTTATATCATAAAAATGTATTGCTTTATTAAACTAATTGCATTATATTGCATGGAATAAGCAGCAAAGAAATTATGTGTTCGACTGTTATGTATTTTATCACTAACATTATATTAGAATATACATTTGGAGGGCAGTTTACTATTAATTTTATCAAATACAGATTTTCCACCTTCGATTGCAGATTCACGTTCTGATCATGAATTGCTTGTCAATGTAAACCATGGCGATTTAAAAGTGAGTACAATTGTTGAAAATCGGCATACCGTATGTTTTGAATTTTATATCAAGCTTTTATGGATGTCCCAATTCACACATATTTAAACTATTTAAAACTCAAATAAGAACCAAATATGAATGAACAGTTAGAAAAAAAGGTTTTGCATTTATAGATGCAACAGAACCATGTTTGTCTCTGAAGTATCTTAAATTTAAAATATATTTTAACAATTGATCTAATAGTTGCTAAAATAAGTAGCTTGTACAAAGTTATTGTAATGTAAAGCACATACATTATGTATTATCGATTTTATTTGTTCCGTGTAATTTCAGGATTGTGGACCAGAAAACTACTTTTGTGGAAACTTCTTTCCGTCTTTACCTTTGGTTTAGAATGAAAAATACTCATGAGCGGACTTAAAATATTCTTTACTGATTCGAATGATTAACTCTACAAATACGGATGAACGTCTCATGATATCTACAAAATTGCTTTGTTTACAATATCTTATAAACTTATGATATGTCATTTTCTTGTATGCACTCACTTACGTTGTTTTGTTGTGCGCATTAAATAAAGCTTATTAAGCACCAGTTTGATTGAGTAATAATACCGCAACAAGCAACTCAACAGCACTTTTAAGATATTTTATTGCAAAACAGTAGTCTGGATGATGATGATAAGTAATACGTAATAGCATATGACGAAATAAAGTGGTTTGCCATTAATCCTAATTTTCATGTGAATGATATTGTGCTCTCGCTTATTTAGTACTAGATTTGTTGTATAATCATATACATAGTCTGTCAAATTGTATTTTGACAGGGTTCGTTATTTCTAAAAAAATGAATTTTGAACTAGTCCAATATACCGTAGAACTAATGTTCATTAAAGTTTAGAGCTGAACTCAACGATATAATGTATAAATCTGCTCCTTTATCAATTTATGTTTTTTTCTATTGGCAATTATTTATTTTTCATGCTTAAGTTCTTAATTACTTTTCGAAAAATAAAAGCGACATTATTTTTGCACCGAATAAATGATTTCACAATTATTTATCTGGAACTTTTCTTTTTCTTTTTTATTATGTTTTATTATTTTCTTAAATAATTACCTAGACAAGATACTGGACAACACAACACATTCACACTTTCGCACGACGTAGAAAACAGGACGTCAGATAAATATCATGTTGGATGTTTCAACATCCAAAGGTCATATAATGACCAACCTCTATACATAACGCATATGCATATATCCATGTATGTCTTAAATGTATCGTATCATAATTAAAATTATCTATAAAAGTTTATGTGTAAAGAGAGAAAATGTATTATTATATATCAGTTTAGTATTTAATATTGCTAAAGTTAATAATTAATATCATCTTAAGCAAAAATTGAATGCACACAAAAATATAAGGATATGACAACTTGCACAAAATCGCTATGCTATCAGTGTCTAGCCAGATCACAGCAAGAGCCGCCTGAAACTAGACAGAATATACAACAGATTTGGTACTTTTCGCACATTCATATAACTCAATTAGTCATCGTTGCTGGACAATAACATTCTTAAAGATATAATTAAGATTGACAACATTTTTAATGCTGATAACAAAACCAAAGTTAATATTTTTTGTTTTGATTTTGTCCTCTACTATTGCAAGAATTTGATATCATACACATGCTTATTATTTTAATATGTTTTTACTTTAACATACTTAATCACGAAGAAAAGTTCCTGGACACCATATCACAATTATTCAAAATCTCTCAACCTTTCACACGACGCAGATGACAAGACGCCACATTAACATAATGCTGGAAGATGCAACTTCCAAAGAAACTTGTTTTAAACAAAAACCTGTATGAATATATATTCATAAGTCAGCATTTTGTAAAAAAAAGACGCTTTCAATACATAACTTCATCACTTGAAAATGGATAATTATACGTTGAATCTGTTACATCATTATAATTTGTATAACAATGAAAAGAAATACAGAAAACCTGCCTGCTATTTGCGAGGTAAAGTAACTAATATAAAAAAAAACATGAGCTTACACTACCAGAGGTATGCAATATCCATTTTTGCCTAGGTGTCAATACAAATGACTCGTCAACGATATTGTTATTGATAAAACTTTGTAGCAATTTTCAAAATAATACAATTTTTACACGTCACAAACGTGTGATTTATATCATAAGTTTCACTACATTCTTCAGATTGAGAGTTGACTTCGGAGTCAAATTTAGAGATCAGATACCTTTAGGCATAGTTTTTGTGCATTATTTTGCAGTTTGTTATACTATCTTTGGTATTTTTTGTTAAATATTTTGCTTTCACAAATATATTTTGAAAATGGTCAAATCCAGATTAATTCCATCTTTAGCCCATCTTTAAATACAGCTAGGTACCTGCTGCTTATGACAAACGACGTATTAATACAAAAGTTTTGAATCCAATTTAGAAATTTTAGCAGTATAAAAAATTTCTTAAAATTGGTTCTCTTACAATTTCAGGTGTATGCTTATTTTGTTTGAGTGAGCTTTTTCATTCAATCGGTATAGCCGATATCAAGCTAAAAATGTTCGTTATATTAATGTTAAGGTTATATTTTTTTCGTATCTCAATGGGTGACATTAGTTCACTCTCGTCTTTTATTAGATCTCGAACGTAAAAGATTTATTTTTCATACATTTCCTTATACATTATTCCTACACCAGCAACTTGTATGTATATGTTGAACCATAAGCATTCCTTACATATCTCATCAAAGTCGGATGGTTGACGATGATTGGTACCAGTATTCTAACACTTCTTCATAAAACAGTGGAATATTAATTTGTTGTAGTTTTTTAGGGTCCATCGATAAGGAAATTATGTCTGTAAAAGTCATATTGTTGAAACATCTTCTTAAGTAATTAACGGAGAAGGACTTTTGACTAGCCCAGAGTCGTTTTAGCCAAGATATTTGTTTGCGTTTTTACAATGCTCATGTAATCAAGATGTCTTAGGCCGACGCATCTATAATCTTGGATAAGGACATTTTTTGAATCAGGCTTACCATGCCAAACAAACCCATTCATTGCCTTTTGGATTTCTAGTCCAAACCATACAGGTGTCCAAAAAATGTTCGTTTTATAAATTATTTTCGGTAAAGCTAGACTTTTGATTATTGTGATTGTTTAAGGCTTAGAGGTAAATGTGACCATTGTCTCAGGACATTTTTAAGCTTTTGGAGTTTTTCCTTTATTTTTATATTTTATTTATTTTGCTTATATCATTGTGGTATTTGACACATAAAGATCAATTAATGTTTTATCGGAAGATATTCAAATAGATCGAATATAATAGGTTTGTGCACCTATAATAGGTTTGTGCACCTATATAAGGATTATTAAGAGGGCCCACTGTATTACAGTTGGCCCTTTTAGAATTAATTGATTTGGTTGTTAACCTTAAAGAAATGCATCAATATTTCCCGAATTGATACATATATAATGTATTCAAGTAGCATTGGTGACACATACAATGCATAGAATATACAGTAGAACATAATAGTAATAATTTATGATATCTATTGACGCTAACGCATAGCTTATTGCAAGATCTGATTCTTCCATGTGCATTATTACATATGCATTACTTACCACTATGTATCACACATAGTTTATTGCAAGATATGATTTTTATGCATATGCATTATTTTCTAATATCATGCATTTGTAAGCCAGGTAAATGTGAATATTGATATCTGCAAACTCATTCAAAATGTGATTAAAATATTATCGGACTTCATGATAAGGTATGACTCATCTACAAATAAAAACTCAACGTAAAGCTCAGCGTTAACATGTAACTCAAGTTATACAAGATCATCATGTCCTTGTATCGAGAACATAAAGTAAACAGTAATTAAGTATACTTAGCATAATCTGTAACACTGACTCACGACAAAGCAGCAGTTACTTTATGATATTACATTACTTTCAGAAAATAAACACAGCACTTGAAGAACATGCAAGAAGCAGAAATAGACGAAATGATAATTTATTGAAATGATAATTTATTGAAAAAATGCTTGCAAAACTGTGACTCAAATTGCAATTTTCGTTTAAGTGTAATGAAATTTAAAAGCATGGTATTTGTTATTTGATATACATGTATATTATATATATGATTACATCAACAATATTTGAAATCAAACTGCTATTTCTATGATATACCCATTCGTTTATACCATGATCCACATTATAGCGCTGATGAGTAATTGAATTATAAGTCTATATGTATTTTATTTCTTGCAGCAACGCTGCAATGTCAAAAAAATCTTTGAACTAAGTTTGACCAATTATCAACGATCAATATCAGCATTCTAATATGCTCTTATTTTTCAATGCATTTTCACAGTGATGCCATGTTTTAAATGGCCTAGACCATATTAAAGAAATCTATCAACATTTCATTAGATAGCATGATCAGTCGTCTGGACATATTGGTAAAGCACAGAAATAGTAGTTAGATTTCAAATATTTGTGCAGCCATAATTACATTTGATTATGTATAATATAAATGAAGCTATGTTGTTCAATGAGACTTTACTTAAAATCTTCTTGCAATTTAAGGTCAGAATTTAAGTATGGTATTCCTATGAAAAATCAAATAATCTATGGATCGAATTCGAAGATATTTGAAGAAGTTATATAATAATGCTGAAATGATGATAATTAGGTATTTGTGTATTAGGTATTTTGCATAGTAGATTTTTCAACTGACATATTTTAGGTGGAACAACAATTTTAGATATTTTAGAACCATTATATGTATAATCTATAATAATATAATAAATATGCTTGATATGATTGATATGCTTCAATTTCAATACTTATTTAAGACTTTTAGTATCCTAAAATACAGCATGCATGGTAAATAGCTTCATCAATACAAATGCTAATACGTAAATTTATTTAAAATAGGATTAAAACATACCTAAATTTATTTGATTTAGTATCAATGATATTTTCTTAAGAATCATAAAAATGATAATCATTTTATAAGTGCAAGACTAGATACGTTGAAGGATCTTGTTGAGGATTTAGTGTTTTAAATACGTACTCAGTCGTCAAAGCCAAGAGGCTGGCACTCTGCTTAGAAACCTGATATTTACATTTGTAGTAAGTGATGTCTACGATAATATGAAACAAATAGTGTTCAGCACTTGAATATTCAACAATTCGGTAAACTGTACATTTCCAGTCCTCTATTCATGGTATTAGTTACCCTGCTCTAACTCATAGTTTCCTCTAAAAATATACTAAAAATAGACTCGATATGAAGTTTTTTCATAATGAAATTAGTTTCCTCTTTACTCGATTATAATATTTCCGCAAAAACCTTACATATGAATTACTCACTCTTCAATATATAATAAACTAATCATAATGCCCCTTTTCTCAATCAAACAAAGCCGCACCAGCCACCAAATTCCGACTATTCTACTTTCCTTGATATGAATATAAAGATATATTTATTATGTGGTCAACTCCGATTCAAAACATTACAAGGCGCACAAACAGCTTATCTTCTCGAACTTGCAAAAACTCCAATAAAAATAAAGATAGCAATGAAGTGAGCAATGACTATTCCATGTTGTAGTAAATTCTCTCTTATAAACAATTCACTACCCTTCTCTACCCTATAAATGTTATGAATATGTTCAAAATATTACCAACGTGAACGCTATATTAACTTGATTATTGTTTCCCATTATTAAATCCTACTGTACCTGCTCAATCGATAAATAAACATGTATAACACTCCAATTTAAACAGTTCTCTTTTAGATTTCGCAAAACCTCACTCAATATCTTTCTTCTCCATAACAACATAAACGTACCAGCATCAAACGTATGTTAGATTTGCTTTATCTATTGAGGATAAGGTGATATATGAAATGTAAAAATGACATGCGCCCTTCCCCATATACTTTTCGTGGTTGCCTATTCTGAGGCGCCAAGATTAACATTGATTCGAACTAGTTATTACTCATAATTATGGATTTATGTTTCTCAATTATGGAATAGTGACGCAGATCATAAATTCAAAGTGCTGTGATAGTTTGTAATTTAGTACAAATAGAAGAAATATTTGCAGGTAATTATCTGGAAACTGTTTTGCATTTGATGTTACTTAGAAAAGAGGATATGACGCTATTACGCGTATAAATTTACCAAATAAAATTTTAAGTAATGTGTTACAAACATATACACATTGATAGTTTTTATATAGCGCATATTAAAACCCTAACTATAGACACATATGCGCTTCACGATTGCAATGGAATTCAATACAACTTAACGTTGACTGAGAATTCAAAATAACAAATTAATTATAATTTCATAAATTTGTCAATTTATTGAAATTTAATTCGAAACTGTATTTAACACAATATGCGTAAATACAAAGTAAGGTCTTGATTATTAAGAACGCATGTTTAATCTTAATAATAGTATTTTTTAACATATGGTGTGTACACGCTTATTACGTGCAATCACTGTACATGGGTTTTTAAGGCATATATAAGTGCACTAATGTAGCCCTCGACATTAAAGCATTCTTCACCAGACTAGTGAACAGAAGGTGAGAAAACATTGTTATTCTATATGTTATTTTTTTAATAAAAATAATTGAACCTAAATGTATTTATACACATTCAGCTACCGTTAGCAAATGTTTAATAAGATGATAATATATTGTTTAATTTAAAGGTGTGAAACAATCAACATGAAATTGCAAATCCTTTTGCCCATTTTGCTGTTGGGTGCACTCTGTTGGATAGATAGTGTAAGTTATATATTTTTGTCTACAAATCACTATATTTGTATATATAAACGGTATCCTTTGTTTAAATAAGGCAATATGTATGTTGTATACGTAAGACGTTTTACGTGATGTTTATTATACAATCCCACTTTACAAGGATTTAAAAAAACCAGAAATATGCACATGCCTTCATCTTCAGATTGCTAGACTGTCAGATTATACCCACTCCCCATTTCCCGCACCGATTTGCATTATAACAACAATAACATATTAAATTGTGCTTTAAGAATACTTAAAGAATGTTTTAGATTTATTAGAAAACTTCTGCTTAATAGACCCTAGGACTTCCATGGCATGAAAGATGGGGACGTGATTCTGAACGTGATCCTGATGGTATGTACTTATTTTCAGGTTACACACAAACAAATGTTATCGTTTTGCGTAACGTTTAAGATGCGCTATGTTAAACAAGAGCATAAAACTGTTAAATAATATATATATCGGTCATTATATTAATCAAACGCTTGCGTTCTAAATTGGCTAGTAACCCTGTGTTTACATTACTTTATACACTGTTTTATGTGTTCTTGATGTCGAAAGAATTCATTATATTAAGCGTATCCAGGATTGCCTTGGCGCAGACAATTTTACGGACAACCTAGCAACCACAATATCGATAGCGATCCGATAATAAATGCAGAAGATAGTAGGAAACATATTATCGAAGGTATTTTTAAACCATATGGAAACCGAACATATGTTATTGGTCACTAAATAACAGTGTACATGATGAGTCTTCAATTGTTTGGATATATTAAACAGCAACATACAATTAATTATGGAACTGATAATTATAATAATAAAAGTTGTATTAAATATCACACATCATATCAATTTTTCGGATACATAGGTGACTAGTGTGATTTCTAACATGTTATTTCAACCGGTTTGTAGGATTCTGAAATTCACATTTTATCTATATTCTCCTATATATTTTTTCAGCATTGTGGGCGCTCAAGCGATTAAACGACCCTGGTGATTCATCAGTCATACCTAAAAACTCCGAAGAAAACTATGATCCACTTATGGGTAATAAAAAATATTAAGCTCAATTTTAAATGAATCGATCAGAAAACACGGTTCTCGATGTATACAGTTCAGTTATATTCTGAATGCATAAAATGAACTATTTCCATCGACATTTGCGAATTTCACTGTCTCATAGTTTGTTTGACTTACTATTTCAATGAAAATACGTTATTGCTCCTTGCGACTTCATTAAATTTGTGATCACATAGGAGCATGGTCAAATAATTGGTACAATAGGAAATTCTAAAGATTGTAAGTAAAGATTGTAAGGCTAACAACAAATTGATCCTGAATAGAATTATGGCGATTCAATTTAATAAGAACCTTAGGTGTTTACACTGATAAAATATACTAAATGCTCAATTAATCAATGCACGAAAAACGAAAAATAGTGTTAACTAATCTCAAATCTAAGTTTAAGATCCAAAATACTTGTATAATCAACTACGTTGCTTAACGCGTTTTAATTCGCACAAAGCAATTGCAACGCTTCACTGCTTTTCATTGCTAAACCCGAAAATCAATATACCAAAAAGGGTATGCTATTTCCGTTTTCGTTTTGTGTGTATAAGCAGTAAGAATCAAAAAGGGGTGGCGCCACCGTCGCCTACGTGTTTATACCACGTTGGTTTGTTTTGTTTTGACTGAAAACATGCAAGTGCGATAGTTTCTTACACACATATATTTGAGAGCGATTTCTATAAAAAATTATTACGATATAAACAAGCACAACGTGTTTGCGACGGTGGCGCCCCTACTTTTTTGTATCATGTACATTATGCTTAAAGGAGCAAAAAGGAAAAAGCTTTTTTCTTTGCTGCTCTTTATGCATTCAACACAGAATCTGAAAAAGTGTTTTTGTTGTTTGCTTTACACATACCGATAAATTGACGGCAAAAACGTTTTTTATGCCAAATATCCTGTCGAAAAAATCGAATAGACGGTAGGTACCCGGACCGTTATTTCATTTTCAAGGTCAATAAACATACATTAAGTGTTAACACACATTATTATTTTGATTCCAGGCATTTGGGGTGGAGAGGAAGAGCAAGGCTTAGGAGGAGCAAATGACTTCGATGTTGATGAATTCATGTCAATGTATATGAATAAGCGGAATGCAAGATTTGATTAGAAAATGCTGACAATTGGTTCTCTCAGATACACGAAAATGGTATTTTACCACCATACTGAAAATAAAGACAATGCCATTAGAAATCTGTGAATCTAACATTTTATTTAATTTTTTTTAGTTAATAATAGTTATACTTACTTAATTCAAACAAACTAACCCAATCGAATAAAGAAATACATATAAATAATGTTATTTTTATTGTTTATCTCATTCAACTTATCGCATAAGGAAAATAATCACATTCACCCTGTTATATATTTTAAATATTGTGATTAGGATCAATTAATATAAAATAACATTAGTACAAAATATTTACAGAGCATCAATTTATATCGAGATATCACTGGTTAAACATATAGCGTATTTCGTGGTATTTAGTATCTTGATTTCCGTTTACAATTTAAAATGCATAAAACATGTGTAGAAATTAATATTATATGATAACATAAAATGTTTTAAATTGAAAGAATAGTTCAACATAATTTTTTGTGGATTATGATAACTATTAGGATTAAGAACACTTTTTAGTCAACTTTATTTAAGGAATTTGATTTTTAAAATTGTGCATTTGGAAGCATAAATCTGAGTATTTTGTCGAATTCTATATAAGTACTGAGATTGGATATACACATTTGGATTGGAAAATACTTGTTTAGCATTATGCATGGCATTTGTAGCGTATTATTCTTTTTGATTTTGATTGACACGATACTCATGTTTGGTGTTTCAAATACGGACTCCGGTCAAAAAGTGGGGCAACCCATAACGTCTTTGATTACAAATCGAACACATATACCTGGAATTAAATCAGGTCATGTAACCAGGTCGAACCTGATTGACATTCCACCGATCGATGTGGTTCAAAACAATATAAAAAAGTCGGACAATCTCGAAAACAAGAACAACATTTCATTTGAAAGGAAATCAGCTGTTTCATGTAAACAAGGGGCTAATGTCTCAAATCTCAAATATGTTTCGATAAAAAAAGACCAGCAAATAAAACAAAAATGGCTCAAATGTGCTTCCATCAATGCTAGATCTATCAGAAATAAGACAACTGTTATTAACGACACCGTGGTTGAAAGAGACATAGATTTGCTGTTTTTGAGTGAAACCTGGCTTGGTAAACAGGATGATGACGCTGTAATAGCTTCGATCAAACCCGCCGGTTATGATTTCATGCATATTCCTAGATTAGCGAAACAGGGAGGTGGCGTAGCTTTCCTGTACAAGTCTCAAATAAAACTCAAATTGCAAAATAATAAACAATTTCAATCTTTCGAATCTATCGAAGCCCTGTCTACTGTAAATGGATATACTGCTCGTATCTGCTCAATTTATAGGCCGGACCCATATGGAATATCCGTACCAATTTTTATACGTAAATTTTCGGACTATTTGATCCATATTTCTACAAAACCACATGATGTTATCGTGTGTGGGGATATCAATTTTCACTTGGATAAACCAAACGACCCGTCAACCATAGAATTTGAAACAGTTGT
>LQRL01038673.1:36128-46282 GCA_001703475.1 Hydroides elegans
CACCTGATTCAGCAGGCTACACATAGAAACGGTCATACCTTGGATATAGTAATAGCAGCCGGAAGTACGCTAGTACATGAGTCTACCTCGGTTACGGACCTACACATTATAGACCATTTTTGGGTAGAATTTCATCTCAAAAGACCAAAGCCCAAACCAATAATAAAACGCATAACGTGCAGGAAAGCGAAATCAATCGACCATTCGGCATTTACTGAAGACATCTCGAAGCTAGATCTGAATAGTCCTGACATCTCTACACTCGCTACTCGGTACGATACGGAAGTCGCAACTGTTTTTGACCGTCATGCGCCAGAAACATCAAAAACTATAGTAGTGCGTCCAAACACTCAATGGTACAACGCCAACCTCCGACACGCGAAAACTGTTCGTAGACGTCTCGAACGACGCGTGCATCGAACCAATAGCTTCGAAGCTAAAGCGGCCTATCGCAAGCAATGTGATTTGGTTAATTATCTTAGAGATAAAGTGAAAACTGAAATTATCTCAAACCGGGTTCTCGAATGCGGCCGCGACCAAAATCGCCTGTTCAATGTAATGAAAGGCGTTCTAGACTGGAACAAAAAGTCCGCTACCCCTCTAACATACCAGAGAATGCCCTACCATCAGTGTTTAGTGAATTTTTCCTAGACAAAATCATCAAAATCCGCAACGCAATTAGTCATGACGACATGAGCTCCTCGTTTGCTGCCATAAGACAAAATATCCGTCCCGATTTATCGGATTACAATGGATCTACATAAGTTCGATTTCGCCCTGCGACGGAGGACGAGACACAACGACTAATCATGTCCTCGCCAAGCTCAAGCTGTGAGCTAAACCCCGTGCCAACATGGCTTCTCAAGCAGTGTCTACCCGTTTTTCTACCTTACTCTACCAGAATAATCAACCTATCCCTTCAAAATGCAGATGTTCCAGCTTCGTTGAAACGTGCAATAGTTCGCCCTTTACTTAAAAAGGCATCTCTGGATCCGGATATTCTTAAAAATTATCGCCCTATTTCAAATCTCATTTTTCTATCGAAATTGATTGAACGTCTTGTGGCTAAGCGGTTAAACGCATATCTCAGCACCCACGCCCTCCTGGATAACTTTCAATCTGCGTATAGGATGTTTCACTCGACTGAAACCGCGCTGCTTACAGTTCATAGTGATGTACTTGCTCAATTAGACAAAAGGAATATGGTTGATATGGTATTGCTTGACCTTAGCGCAGACCATGCTGTGCTTTTGGAAGGACTAGACCGGAAGTTTGGAATACGCAGTTTGGCTCTCGCGTGGCTGTCTCCATACCTTAGCAACCGTTGTCAGTGTGTCGTTGTCAACAATACATCATCAGCTGATGCAACGCTGAAGTACGGTGTTCCACAGGGATCCGTGCTCAGACCCCTGCTGTTTTCGCTTTACGTCACCCCACTCGGATATCGCTGCAAACACGGATTACTCTATCATTGTTATGCTGATGACACCCAACTATATGATGCGTTCAATCCGAATTCATGTGTTAAGAAAACGATCTTAAATATCAAGGTGTGTATATCAGCAGTGAAACAGTGGTTGCGATCCAATCTATTGAAATTAAATGATGATAAAACCGAGTTTATCATTTTTGCATCCCCATATTTTAGTCGCAAAATCACATCGTTATCGCTAACCGTTGGCAACAATCAAATAGACTCTATCCCTTTCGTTAGAAATCTCGGCGCAATAGTTGTCAATCGAGAACCTTGTTCTCGAAAAGGTCAGAACTGCGTTATTTCACCTGAAGAACATAAGTAGAATTCGACGATATCTTGATCAACAATCAGCAAAACAATAGTTCATGCATTTCTCATTTCACGCCTAGACTATGCAAACAGTCTTTTGGTTAATATCAACGCCAACTTGCTACATCGCTTACAGGTTGTCCAGAACGCGGCTGCTCGGATAATTCTCAATGCGTCAAGATATGACCGCGCTATCCCCCTTCTTCAATCGCTTCATTGGCTCCCTATCGACAAGAGAATTTTGTTCAAATGTTTAGTCATTATTCACAACTGTGTTCACGGTAGAGCCCCAGAGTATCTCAGCGAACTTTTGGTTTTTAGTTCATCTATACGTGATCTCAGATCCAGCAATCAATGCCTCTTTGTATGTCAAAGGACCAAATCAAACTTTGGTGATCGTGCTTTTGTTAATTACGCACCGCGCATATGGAATAATCTACCAGTATCATTACGCAGTATTAGTTCGAAAGTCAGTTTTAAAAAAGCGCTCACAACATATATGTTTCAATGCTAATCATGCCTATCAAGTCATTCTTTTTAGTTTTATGTATGTCATTATCTAATGTTTCCAGTCATTTAAGTATTATTTTTGTTTTAACTTATATATTAATGCATACCTTATAAACCATGTTTTGTAAAGCGCTTAGGGCTGTTTCAGATTAAGCGCTATATAAATGTATTCAAATAAAATAAAATAAATAAATTAAATACCAAATTTGTGAATGTGTATAAAAAAGCCAAGGAAATGGAAGAATGTTAAATGCAACTAATAAAATTCACCATTCATTATTTGTCGATTACCTAATAAACTAATATTTACGAAACGTTTAAGATAAGTGCATTGAATAACGTTTTAAATTAAATAAATTGACATGAACGGCCGCAAGAACAATCATTATATACAACTTATCAATCCAACAAAAAGTATTTGTTTTATAAATTTAAGTCGATATGTGTTTGTATTTTGTCATTAAAAATCGTTTTGTGATTGCGATTGTTTGCCAGTTCGATTACTCTTCCAAATCTTTCTTTCTCTTCAAAACAAACCACCATGCAACATACCGCTAAACATCCAAAAGTGATTACATATATCCAATTGTATATGTCAATAATGTGATTTTCTAAAACGTATTGATGCATATTTTTTTCTTGTTGATTATATTATCGGTTGTATATATCATATCAATATTAGGTTTCTCTTTTAAGCAATTTTTAAATGGATTGACGTGCTGTTAATTTATTCTTAGAGGGATATTTAGTTTTCAGAAAATATATTGTTATCACCCCTCCTAGCCCATCGATATATCATAAGAATATTTCTCAGCTTCGAATCAGGTGATGCAAGTAAGTAACATCTAAGCGGATACTATAAGTAAAGAATGCATTGTTATCTTCAATGGTTTTATTTTGATTAAAAATTTACTGTTTGCGTGACATAAGTAATGCATATACTTTTGGTAAACGATATAGTGTTTTATTAATGGTTATAAATAATATGATCTAAATCTAGAAAATTTATGAGATCAAGCGGTTTGCTGTGTTAATCCTATAATGCTTTTTTGCAAATTTAGGAATAGTCTTCTTTGATATAAGGGGGACTTGATTTATTTTGCTACCCGCTTATTTCGCATAAAAAATATAATATGGGGGGGGGCTGATACAGGATATAGCCAAAATCATTTTTCATCGACAATTTAGTCCATTCATTTTGATATATTAAGACCAACCAGTTAGCAACAAAAACACGTATGTTCACAAAAAGCACGTGTGCTGCTTAGGGTTATCACCAAAAAAACACAGTACTTATCTTAGCGCGTTACAAAGGAATGAAGTCGTCCTGTCGCTTTAGAATTAGATTGCGGTAGTAATATCATATTTTGTGAAAAAAACATATTTCAAGATGTCGTGATCTTGACTCAAACCCGGGTCCACACCAATGCCCAAGCACTCTAACCACTTACGACAAAGCATCAATTGAAAACTATGCACATTTACTTGCTTTATATATGGACGCATTAGTGTGTTAGTGCAATATAGGCAAATGCTCTTGACGTAACTGTACCCCCGTCAATTAGGCATGTCAACAGAATTTATCTACCTGAGTTATTACGTTTCAGTCTGACGTGTGGGACATGTTGTTTACTTCAGTTTTGAAAAAAATGTGCAATGAATTAAGTGAACTTCATGTTTATATGAAATCAAGAGGGTTTTTACGATATTTTCTGGAGAAATTAGCAGAGGAACAGAGAAAGTGACATAGATAAAAGTTATAAACGGACTGAAATGATATATACTTTTGTACATTGCGTTATGGTATGATACACATAAGTACACATGTTACACGTTATAATGTTTATTTGTGATGTTTTTTTTAATTAAAAAATCACTCTTGATTTCATAGTATAAATTAGTTAAGATTGAAAGTTCATTTATCATGTCTACATAATATGATTTGAGTGAATAGAAATATAAAAAAAGTCAGTTTGCAATTTTGAAAGTCCCTGCGTTCTGTAAGTGATATAGAAAGGTTCGAGCGATGAACCTTAGGCAAGCTATATCAAACAGATAGAATTAAATAAAATGGTTGAATTAAAATAGTTATAAGCTGATCCGATAAGCATGGCGCTGTTTAAAAAGCAGTCGAAACAAGTTACAAACTGAGATAAACATTCGAATATTACCGCATTAAGGTGGGGTCAGCGGGGTCTTGGCGTCTGCGTCTGCGGAATTGGATTGGTATGAAATATAATAAACCCAGCGGAATTCAAATTTGACGAAGGCCTAAAATCTTGCGAAAAGTGTTCAACGGGGGCTTCAAAATTAAATTGTATAAAACAGAGTAATAAACAAAGACTTAAACGGATTAAGTCCGCGTCTGCGTCTGCGGTTTTGATTCCGCGCAGCGGAATATCATCCAAACATTAGAAATTGTCATAATTAACAGCCAATATTTATAAAATTTAAGAAACCTTCGTCTCTTCCTCAAATTGAATATGTGTCTTTATAGCATATAGCTTTGCAAATAGACTATTCATTACATTCAACTATTAGTAAAATCTAAATAATATCTGAAGTATAATCATGATTAATTTATATCCATGCATCATTAAATGTGTTGAATGTTTTTTTTTCTTCATGTCTACATGTAACAAACAATATTTGTTTTCTCAAGCTAATCAGAAGGACCAATACATATTTTTAGTAGACTATTACAAAAGGCTTCTTTGCTGAAAAAGATTGCCACACATTGCCATGCACGGTACCTATAGAGATTCTAGTTATATTGAAAGGATTCTCTCAATTAGAATATATATATATATAGACTATCCCTGCCTTGCAATATGTTATTCCTTGTTTTTGACCACCACAGTCTATCTGTAAATACTAAGGCTCTGTTATCAAAAGTGATAAGATTTCATATAGTTCAATCCTTTTTTTGAAAATGTCAAAATTTACAAGACTGACAAAAGAAGAACATTTCAAATTTATTGAGATGGTACAAGCATATCCACCTCTTTATGATGGTAAACTCACAGAATATAAGGATAAAGGACTTACCGCAAATATTTAGGAAAACATTGCGAGTGAAATAGGAATAGACGGAATAACACTTGATACTTGTTGTTCATTTATTTGACCAAAACATTGAAATCGCAAAAAATAAACCGCTGGCCGGTGAACAGTGATTTCGCCTGCGGCAAACAATGACGCTGACGCCAAAATCCCGCTGCCCCCACCTTTATAGAAAGGATGAATATGAAAGCATTGAAATATACAAATAGATATAGTATATAGGATATTTAATACTGGTATAAATAGAATATGCTGTACATACAATAATCTGTTTACACCAAAACATACAATAAAGCTTGAGGTTGGGATATAAAATGGGTAAGTGCCAAGCAAATTTGACCATAAAAGAATGATTGTATAGGTATGATACCTAATTGCATCATTGGCAATTGAAGGCCAAAAAAGCAGGATTGATAATATGGTTCTTAAAACAGAGCCATACGTAATTCATTGACTGATAATTTGTCGCACTACTGACTATTCAAAAAGATATGAAATAATACTGGTATATATTGATTATACTGTACAGACACTAATTAGTTTACACCAAAGGTTTTTAAGCATGCAATAAAGCTTGAGGCTGCGATATGAAATTGCCAAGTGTCAAACAAAAATTGACTACCAAGGAAAGATTTGTCGCACTATTGACATTCTATTATCCGTACGTATGAGTTAAAAATAACAAGTTTTCGCTTGTAAACAATTCTAGCGGATTGTTATGAAAATTGCATAGAGATATGAACGGTTATCGTGATACTTATTTCCTACTGACACATTACACGTTGTCCTTCTCTTCAGACTCAATCCCTTAGACCCTTAAATAATATCAACTATATTTGGAAGAACACTTTTTCCTTTTATTGAGATCAATTTCATGAAAACACACTTAAACTGACCTAATCATTATCCATCATAAACACACCATACTTTACTAATTGTTTAGTTTTTCTATATGTTTTTTACGACATCATATACTCTCTTAAATATCACATCTCTCCATGGTATCAGACCACACATAAACACTTCATTAAGTAAAGAAAATTCACATAAATCGGGAAAGAATTACAAATGTATGTCAAATGTTATGAAAATGTATAACGATGTTTGTAATGATTATTTCAGTAAATCAAATAAAAAATAAATACATTTTACGTTATGTTTTTATACAATTTCAATAAGCATGCCATATGGCTGAGATTGTACAATCTATTGTACAATTCATTAGACACTTAAAACATATGCGTAAATGCATATGCGTAAATACAAGCTAAGCGCTTGTTTTATCATTAAGAACGCTTGTTTTGTCTCAGTAATTGCAATTTCCAACATATGTTGTTTACACACAAATTAATACAATCACCATTAAGACACACGTAACTGCCGTTGAGGAACAAACCAACATATCAACGACGCAAATTACACGTATGGGTATGGAGATGAGTCCTTTCATTAACGTTTCAAATAATAGCATAGAAAACGCAATGCATGGTGTACAAAACAATCATAATTTAATTCGAAACCTTGACGTTCGTGTTATCCAGATGACGGGTGATATAATTTTTCAAACATAAACAATATTTTATTTCCTGCAACGTTATTCGCGACAAATATATCCGATCTAGATTTAATCGAAAACGAATCGGAAAATTGGGTTCTGGCTATGCAGACGCTATTGGAAGGATACCATCCAATAACGTTAATCAAACCAAAGCAGACACTTAATGTATTAGGTGATATATCACGGGAACTTCAAACTAAATATTCAAGCTTTCGTATTCAAGTCACCAGGTGATATCGGATATTGTTATTATTCTGTTAAAGATTTAGCGTTTGCTAGAACAGATCGACACCTTTATGCGACTATAAACATTCCATTAACTCCTTTAGAAACCCAAAAAAACCCTTTACAATATCATCACAATTGAAACCCCCTTAACGCCTTAAGTCATGACTCACTAAAAGTCATAGGACTAAAGGACTACTTTGGTGTAACAAAAGCGGGTGATTATTACGCTGAGATTGACCAAAATACTTACCAAACATGTAAAGGTTAATCTATTAAAAAAAACCTGTGCCATAAATGTGTCGCTTAAAAATAGGGCAATTCAATCATGTGCATCAGCCTATTCTTTGACCAACCCGATCATGTGCTAAATCTTTGTGATATCCGTTACAAATCTTATAAAATATTTGAAGGTGCTATTCAACTCTATAGTAATCATTAATTATGTTCTGGTAAAGAAAAAAACGAGCATAATATGTGAAAATGAATCGCCAAAAGTTTTGGATGGATCCATTATGTTCTTGGTGGAACTGCCTTGTGCTTGTCTAATTAAAACGAGTACTTTAAAAATACCACCTAAAATCGACAATTGTAACAATAATGATACAGAATTGACATATTTACATCCAATCAACCTTTCGGTAGTTCATTCTCTTTATTTTATTCAAACTAAAAATGGTATCTTTGCGTAATCAACTTCCAAAACTCCACTGGAGTTTTCACTACCTGATTACAAATTTAAGGAGACAATGGGTCTCAAATCGTAGAAAAAGATACTGCATGTTCTTTATATTTCAATAGAATGGTGGATAATATCAAGAGAGATGCCACAGTTTTTGGTAGTAAATCATATCAAATTGCTCGAAAACGAATGAAAACTAAAAGCATTATGGACAAAGCGCTTACTAGTGAAACTGCTTTTGATTGTTTTGCGGTAACCGTTCCCACACTAATCAGTATTTGCAGTCTTTTGTTGTCCGGTTATCTTTTTATAACCAGACGTAACGCGTACGCAGCGCTAGCTCCATTTGCCCAGGCTTTGCCTATGAATTTTGCGTACGTAATCCATTCAAACGAAACTAAACGGTTTACACAGGACACAGTTAAACTTTTGTCGAAAAAGACAAATAAAATAAAAAACGAGATAAAGGCTAAAAGTGTGATTTTTTATATATCATTTGTGATCTTATTGTTAATGGCTCTGGGAAAAATCATGAAATTGTTATATATTAAGTTACGTTTTAAAACTGTTCATAGCAATACTACTTAATTGGTTTTGGAGCTTAGCAATGGACTGAACTGTGTTTTGTAACCCCTAGATACCATGTCAACGTGTCCAGCTTAAATAGACACGTCTATGATGTTGATGCAAACTAGAATTTGCGTAAAAAGGACATGCACAAAGTACTTTGCAAACCTTACCAGGCCCAATGATGTTTATGTTACAGCGGGGAGAGCAAATTATCTCCCAGATGAATTATCCTTCAGTTAATTTAAATATTATAAATTATATGGTCTCGACACGGCTCGTATTGTGTCACCACGACATGTGTTACTATGCAAAGTCGTTGACCAAATTGCCTCTTAATGTTGGTTATGTGCGGGTTTGCTACACTGAATAGGCGAAATGGAAATAAGGGGAATAACCTTAGACTAATATTTATATATCTATGTTTAGAAAGAGGGATCACAGCAGTTAATAAGTGGACACTTAGTTGAAATAAATAATGACCAGTTTGTACTGTAAGATTGGAGGACATACTGAATAATCCATAAACAAACATTGTTGTCTGCATTAACACAGCAGAAACTAGGAAAATAAGTGCATTTTTCAAATGATTTTTCTCTTAAACTTTGAAAATAGGAATGACGCCCACTATAGATGTTTTTTAAAGTTATATAAATATATGTTTTAAGTAGTTATCTTTCATATTGTCCAACCCATACACCGGTTCCTTCTATAGATTTTAAACGAATCGCTATTTAAATTACCTCGGCCCAATATTTTGTTATGCTTTCTAATTGTTAAATGGTGATATCTTACATTGGCTTCACTACATTTAGCATTAAATAATCATCTAGACATAAAAAACTATGCATAATTTGTTTCCGTGACGCTACCAGAATACAGTTCAAAGATTGAAATCTACAGATAGAGTTAACGTATATTGCTTTATTAATTCAATTTAAATTATGATAGTTTCTATCAAATTAGTTTTATTAAAAAATATTGCGGCCGACATATTATTGATATTTTAGCCGTAATCAATTAACATTCTAAAAAATCATCAACATAGTTTTAAATGAAAACAAATCAAACGGATTGTCCATTCGTCGCAAAACAATCGGATCAATGTTAACCTTCGATATGAGTTATGTGTTCTCTTGGCTAATCCCTATTCAAATTTCAATTAAAGTATGATCTCCTTTGAACCGTTTGACTGTATAACCAATAGATTGTCGATTTGTTTTAAAAACATAAGTTTAGCTGATTCGTTTTTAATGATTTCTGCAAGTTTAAATACAAAATGTCCGTGCGTGATTATCAGTGTTATTTATCTAGAAGTGACCTCGATATAGATAACTAAAATCACATAATAATTGTTTAATTTGTAAAATAATGATTCTTTCCAAAGGGTTTACATAAAGAAAGAATGATTTCATGAATTAATCAAACTTTTAAAATATACTTTACTTTGTCTTTCGCTATAACTTGTTAAGACACTCCACTGCTCATTGTCATGGCATTCATTAAACAAAGCAACAATATAACACCATATAAACCCCTTCGAAATATTGTAAATTTAAGGCATTTTCGCCTTGAAATATCTCACAAACTATAGAGGGAACCGGTAAGGTACTTTTTTAAAGATTAAGTTTGATATAGGATCTTGCGTAAGAATAATTTTCACAATCTTTTATAGTGGGGAAGTTTGTTAAATATGTGATTTAATTTAACGCTTAATACATTGTCTCTTATGGCGATTGAGCATCCCCGCTGTCTTTATCATT
>LQRL01038709.1:9829-21672 GCA_001703475.1 Hydroides elegans
TTTATATAGGCAAAACTGTCGAAACCAGTGCAGATTGCTCAATACCGACAACGAATACCATGAAGTTGAACAGTTCCACAAGGATTCTTATCGATAAAGCATCAACTCTACCTCTAACAGTATATCAAGTCATATTAAAAAAATAATAATAATGTTGGATTTTGAATTTTATATCGATCGTAGGAAATATACTATGCCGGCGCGGATTAACACCGAAAAAAAACATTGCATTATTTTTAAACAGTCTGTGATAAACTGGTGCGTTTCATACACCATAATTTACAGTGCGAAATGAAGGATTTTTATGAGGACAGGATATAATTTTCTCTTGCGTGTCATGGAATTCGAATGCAGGTGCAACACCTCATGTGGCATTAATCGAAATGTTATTACGTTAGCAAGTAAATAAACATATGTATGAAAAATCGACAAAAAAATAATAAATTCTAAAAATTCCAACTTCAAATAATTAAAGTGCAGTTCAATTTGGTCTTGCCAAAATATCAATTTAGAGGAACATAATGTCAAATATTTGTTAAAGGAGGAACATTAGTACAAACAATACAATTATACACTTTGCAAATTAATGCGGGGATATGATTGATAATTGAAGAGTCAGGCTGATTGAAAATACACAATTTACTTGTGATTTTGTTAAATGATTTATCTGAAATTGACGGAAATTGGTTTAACATTTGATGGGGAGATTCATCAAAAACTATATTTGTCTTCTTTTTCCTCTTCAATCTAAAACTTTTTCTTAAAGTATAAAAACCATTTTTTTTATAAACGCCTTTTGATCATATCGTAGCAAAAACGATTGAAGCGCAATCCTAAAATGTTTCAAACTTATATCACAATTACAAGTATATTCAAAACAAAATGGCCTACGTATCAGTGTAGTATCGAACGTTGCATGTAGACGATCCGCACTGGCAATCCTGCTGTCCGTGATTGTGATTGTAGTCGCAGACGCCGTTTGCCAGTTTGCAGCCCCTAAACAGAAAGCGATCACAGTTTTTTTTTTCATTATGAGTTTTTACCACACAATAGGATTTGGACAAATTAGTGTTGATGGACTACATTCAAATACTGAAGATAAATTTATAAATTACGATTATATCTCTTCCTCAGTCTATGGAATTTTATGCCAGTCTATGGAAATTTATAAACATAGGCATTAGAGATGCAAAGCCCACAGCCTAGGCCAAACAATCTTTCACACGAATATTTGTGGATTGAAATAAGCCAATCAAACGAAATATCTTTCTCACAACGTCTTCACCACAACATCTTCCTCACAACGTCTTTTTCACACCGTCTTTCTCACAACGTCTTTCTCAAAACGTTTTCTTTCAATGTCTTTTTTTCAACGTCTTTCTTTCAACGTCTTTCTTTCAACGTCTTTCTCACAACGTCTTTTTCACAACGTCTTTCTAACAACGTCTATCTCACAACGTCGTGTTCACGCCGATGCCCCAACATATTTGTCCACAACGTCACGATATACGCGCAATCTTTTTTTATGTTCTATGCTCAGATCGCCGTACAAATACCCCCAAAATATATCAAATTCGTCTAAGTTCAGACCACCGTAATTTCGACATTTTTTGGTCGATCAAACTGAAACCTCGACGTTGCACATCTGCAATATATATTCTTTCACTGTGTGGATTTTCAGAACCCTAGGACAAAGACTTAATACCAAAGTGCCGCGGACAAACTGCTGTATAAATATCCCAAAATATCTCAAATTCGTCTAAGTTCAGACCCCCGTAATTTCGACATGTTTTGGTCGATTAAATTGAAACCTCGACGTTGCACATCTGCAATATATATTCTTTCACTGTGTGAAGTTTCAGAACCCTAGGGCAAAGGCTTCATACCAAAATGCCGCGGACAAACTGCTGTATAAATATCCAAAAATATCTCAAATTCGTCTAAGTTCAGACCCTTGTAATTTCTACATATTTTGGTCGATCAAACTGAAACCTCGACGTTGCACATCTGCAATATATATTCTTTCAATGTGTGAAGTTTCAGAACCCTAGGACAGAGGCTTCATACCAAAGTGCCGCGGACAAAGTGTTGTATAAATATCCCAAAATATCTCAAATTCGTCTAAGTTCAGATCTTCGTAATATCGACATTTTTTGGTCGATTAAATTGAAACCTCGACGTTGCACATCTGCAATATATATTCTTTCACTGTGTGAAGTTTCAGAACCCTAGGACAAAAGCTTCATACCAAAGTGCCGCGGACAAACTACTGCACCTCAAATGTTAACAGATGGACGGACGGACAGACGGACTGGGGGATAGCAATAGCCCTCACCCAAATTGGTTGGCTGGGGGCTAAAAATGATTATCCAAGGTGCTTATGCTTAATTTTTGAACAAAATTTTAACAAGGATAGACTATCAATAAACAAGTTCCAACACCGGTAGTTCAGCCCATCTCTTACCTCCATTTTCCGGGACACACCGTCCTATCAGGTACTTCATTGGGTCGGAGACTCCCACCATGAGTGACGCTGAGGATCAAATTACAGTTTCCTTCGTCGTATGTAATGTAACCATTGGGGTCGGGGTCTGGCGGGGTAACGCCCTGCGCTATGGCAACGCATAGCAACAGGCATCCAAGGAGGACTTGTATGGAGCAAAGCCCTGCAGTAGCCATTGTTGACCTGCAGGACGATGGAGAAAATACATGTAAATAAGAGACACAACTTTGTTAAATATATTCTAAGCTAATGTTTTTAAAGCAAAAATGAAATATGAGTAATCGAAAGATAAACATCGTAACTTCAATAATAAAATAAAATGAAATATTAGAAATCTAAAGATAAACATCGTAACTTAAATAATAAAATTGAAATATTATTACAAATTTGTCATATACCGGTGAATAATCAAAACAAAGTCAGTTAAGTAAAGGCAACTGTACAAACCTCCACAAAAATCGCCGATTCAATAAAGAAATATCAGACACTAAAACTCGTGCGAATGCATCGATTTCGTGCTTTAAATTAATTCACAAATGGTTCGAGAAGCAGCGAATTTATAGCCAACCAAAGCGATTACGCCTACCACGACCTTCGTTTTTATGGCAAATACGCAATTAGGTTTCGATTTCGAATCAAAATAAACATTTAGAGTACCTACCGACCCATGCAATTACTGAACCCTTGAGTCTTCCCATAGTATACCGTGATATCCGGTGTATGATCCGCATCACCTAAGTATCAAGGAATACCTTTCATTTCATCCGGTAGGTAATCCACATCGGGGCTCAATCACTCCTTGTCGGAGCATAATCTGCACAATTTGAGTACCAAGGATTATCAGACTTGTTGAAATCAGTCATAATCTATTGATGTAAAACCCTCAACTAAAAATACCGTTTAATTAAAATGCTATTTGTTTGTAAATAGATCATGTAGCTTGAAGGTTTTTTTTAAAAAACATTTATCAGAACATATTTCCATTTTTTTTTCTGCTTAAAAAAAAACTGTTTGAAAACTGTTGCCAAGAATTTAGGTTCAACATCCAAGCCATTTCTTGTACATTCCAATAAGTTAGTATATAAGGAGAAGTTTGATAAAATAATCATTCTGACTTTGAAACAAATGAAATTACTTTTTTTTTGCATAACCTGCATCCAATTGTTCTATATTTTATATAATGGGTGTATAACGCGCAATTAAGGACCGAAATTCATGGTTGTCCATTCATATTTTAAGTTTAATACAAACCAGCTACTGACGCATTCAGATGGGTGTTAAAGAATTCTGACTCTGTAGTGCAAATGTGGGAGGCCATATTAAAAGCGCATTGAGTTGGAAATCGCCATAATTAGTCTCGAAACTTGAATCACATTCAACTTGTTTGGCTTCATACATGTAATTGTATGAAATGACCATGAAATAAAGCAATATTTCCATTTTTGCCTTGTTTTTTTCCTTATTTTTTTTTTATCTTGTAACACACGTGAATCAAGGCTAATCATATAATAAGCTTGTGAAAATAAGTCTGCATAAAAATAACACGGTTCAAACGAATTTTAGCCAAAAGGTTTCAAGCCAAAATAGTTTCCAAAAAGTGACAAAATGTGCCAAAAAGTTTCCAGCAAAAAGGTATGCGGCAATTAATTTTCTATTCCTAAATTTTCTTACATAAAGCCCATGGGCCAAAAATAAATGTATGGTTATAACAAATTAATAAAACTAAGGTAAGACACTAAAATAAAGTTATAGAAGTTTAAATACGTTATATATTAAGTAGACTTTATGTCTGGAAACTTTATGTCACATGCTGTCAGTTTTGGCGACTCTATGAACCTGTTTTTTCGCATAAGTACAAAAATTGCAACATTTTAAAATACACATAGTATACATGTGTAAATAACCAGATTAAAGGGATAACAAAGATATAGGCATACAAATAAAGTTAAACAGACTTGCTATGCAGAAGGCATACAATTCGACTATAGAGTAGATGGAATATATCCATGTACATGTACATGTATATATCTGCATGTATATTTTACCTTTTCATTGTATTTTTTTTTTTTACTGACATCAATTATCATACATGTATAGAAATTTGGACGTTCCACTAAACACATTCTCTGTATACATACTCTGCTTGAATCTAGATGTATCAAAAACCGCAGTTTTTATTGAAAACATTAATACCCAAACAAAGAAATTAATTGTACAGTGACAGCGACGTCAAATCAACTTAAGTATGTCATGATATCCAATCATTCAAAGAGTCACACAAAATAAATGTATCACAGTCTCAATATAAAGATTTCATATAAAGACACAATAGGTTGCACCATAAGAAACTGGCGGCTGTGACGCGGGGTCATGATCCTGTATCGTGAGGACTCGGCGGCACCTCTTGGAACTTGTCCACGGAGAGCAGAGTTTTGGACATGAGTTTGAGACTTTCCACACCACCAAGTAGTTGCCTGTCAAAAATCAAATCATACAGGAAATTAAAATAAAGATTTAAATTTCACAATAATACGAAATATATTATATTTATGGAAAGGTTTTACTGTAAAATAGGTTTCAGAAAGAAATAAAGTTAGATATATCCTGTGTATTTCCCTAATATACACAGACAATTGACCGAACATTGATGTAATTTAAAAAGTCTACGCCCATATGCAATTTCCCTTATTCTTATTCATGTTATGTTAACAACGTACTTGAGCGATTGCTCTGCATTGGTTGCTGCCGTGTTAAGCTGATCAGACACGAACTTGAGTTGCTCCCCACTCGGCGTTTGCACATGTGCCCCACCACCAGTTCGCAACCGATCGTTCTCGCTCTGCAATGTCTTCAGAGAACTCTGTATAAGGCAGAGGCATAAAGGCGTATTATTTAATGTTTTAGAGATGAGAGATGAGTCAATTAAAATACTGTATAGTTACGAGTATCGCTATATATACATTTGCGAAGACTGCACAAATCAATATTAATCCTTTGTGAAATGATCCCATTTTCATGAAATCAAAAATCTAAAATCTCAACCCCATTGAGACCTGTGAATGTAACACTATTTGCTATTTCATCTTACCCCATAAATACCCACCTGTAGTGTTTTGACTTCTTGTTTTAAATGCTTGACTAGTTTATCTGCCTCAATACCCCTCTCCTACAAACAAAAAGTGATAAATACATTTGAGTCAGGATCAACATATAATCATATATATAATAAAAATTCCAGTTTCCAGTAATGAGTTAAAACTTTTGAAACATTTTGATAGTGTTAAAATAGAAAAATATGTGGGGTTGTCAATATATTCGATCATTGAGAGATATATAAGAGAAAAGAGATAGAAAGGACGAGGAAGAAAGGTGAAGGGAGAATAGCACAACGATAGAGAGAGTGAGTTAGTGAGATTGAAAGAGAGAGAGAGAGAGAGAGAATGGATGAAAGAGGGAGAGAGATGTGAGAAAAAGTAAACAAGACCTCGACAGACTTTCATATACATATACATCATGAGGTAGCAACAAGAGAAAAGAAAGCTAGATTGCTTACCTTGCTAGTTTTGAGGTTGGCCTCCACGTGTTGAATGGCTGCTTCGAGGGCGGCTGTGTCCTCTGCCTCTCGGCTCCTCACTGCGATTAACTCATGCTCCAATTCTTGCAACCTTTGACCGTAATTATTCATTTGAGGTGAGTTTGAGGCAAATATTTACCGATTTCTGTTACAGTATTAAGAAATTACGGATGATCAGTATTTCAGATGGCGAGAGGAATTTAACAGTGGGACCGAAAGGAATCATAATGCCCTGTACTACCAAGAACCCAAAATGGTTTAAAGGTCATGGCTACAGGTTAACTTAATAATTAAATTTTAATGTAAAACAACGGCATATGTATTTGAACCTGGCCGAAAATATTCATTTGGGCAAACTATTAAGCATCATTAAAACCACTGTTACCTAGTTGACTGTGAAGCGGAGTGTACCTCGGATTTCTTTTTCTCGTCCACCAGAACTTCATTTTCTTTACGAAGCTGTAAAGGAAATTGATAGTTAAACTATGATTATTTTCAATTTTATTATTTAACATGACAACCATGGTTTCTATTAAAAAATCGATGCGTATAATATTCCTCCTATGACTATATCATAACAATATATTCAAATGATTGAACAGTTAGTTTTTTAATAGCAAATTCTATATTGTCGCATAACGATTACGAGAATGCATTTAAATAAGTATAACTTTTTTATTTCATTACAAAAATATTATATTTATAAATATCATGAACATGGAAATTATCAAAAAAAGTAATTTTTAACATTGCAAAATGGTAATAGAAAATTTTCATGAAAACTGTCGTAAAACACGAGTATAAAATATACCAGCTGAATCTTTCGGATCAGCTCGGCTTTCGTCAAGCCATTCAGATCTTCAAGAATAACAGAATGTGTGTCGTGTTCCGTGTCATCAAATAACTGAGCACCAGTTTTAGCCGCAACCGGCGAAAACTCGTCCGAATCCGACGAAGAATCAAACAATGTGTCTGGTTTCGCATTGGTAATCTTAGATTTTTGTTGACTAGATTTTTTCTTAGAATCGAATTCGTTGTCGCTGTCATCTGAGTCACTTTCAAATAATTTATCTCCTAAACTAGTGTTATTTGCAGCATGTTGTGTTTTAGGACTAGCCTCAGTGAGTTTATTAGATTGCTCTGAAAAATCAGGAAGTAAGTCATGAAGGGACCCTGATGTTTCATCGGAAGTTCTTGTTTTAGACCGATGAGTATCCTTAAAGTGATCATCATCTATGGTTAATTGATCAGTCGTCACTTCTTGTGCGGGATTTAATGATTTATCTTGTTTTGCAAATTTAGTAAAGCTGAATGGATTATCCTCTTGCTTTCTACCAGTTATCTTTAAATCGTGAGCTTCTGTGCTGGAATCTGAAACATCAATACCATTGTCATATACACCTGAATATTTGAGATTGGTTCAGACTGTTTCATGATGAACAGACATACAGTGAGATTATTGAATAACAAGGTAGCATTTGTGAAACACGAGAAGGCCCAATCGCCCTCGGATTCGAAGGGGGCCGGAATTATTCAGGGTAATAAATTAAATACACCAACCTCGACCAATTGTATTCACTTCACGCTACATCGAAAATAGATTATGTTTAATTTCCTAAAAAATATATATCGAGATTATACGTTTAGCATTGAGCCTATGCAAAAGCCTCTTTTAATCAATTAATGGCATATTTACTCACACCGATACCTTTTATATTAACCTATAACCAAGTCTTAATTATATTCTGTTCAAAGCTTAAGCCCGTACATTCTCATGCTTCGATTTTTAAAGCTATTTTTCGCCATTTTGGCCCCATTTTCGGATGTTAATAAGATTCGGCCACCACTTTCAAAAGGCACCTCGACACAAAAGGGTCTTTCACTTAAGCCTATTACAAATTATCTACTCATAAGACCTTTGGTTCAAATTTTCTAGTCAGCACATCCAGCGATGACAGAGTGACAGAAAGACAAACAGACACCTCAACTCTATAGGTTCTCTTTTAGGTTTGAGCCTAATAAATGAGAGATCGATTCTCTTCCCACGTGACCTACTCGTAGCATAACATTTCTGAGTAATCTTCTGTAGATGCCCAGTATAAGGAAGTGATGACGGATAAGCGGACAGAAAATATTCCAAAATAATAGAGCATCAATCTGATTATTGAGGACGTCTGTCCATTACCTTCAAAATCGACCAATCACGAGCTATTGATTTTTAATGTTTGGGGTAGTACCTAGGAAGTAAAATATCTCGTATAATCACATCGATTGCATCCCTAATTGTTTGGGAGACGAAACTATGATATTACGACGACTGGCCTGGAGGAATAGGCGATATATTTACAAACGATACTAATAAATTGTTTATGTGAATACCGTATTCTCTCTAATAATCGCACATGTGCGCTTACTTTTTCAAAATCTGCGTTTTCAAGTGTCTCTAATAATCGCACATGTGCGATTATAAGAGATAAAAGAAAACAGTATAAAATGCATGATTTATACCTTGATACCTTGATATCTTGATCCTCTTCTGAGTTTACGGCTTAACCACTCAGCTCTAGTCTGGTTTTGAATGTTGCGACTTTTTGGGCATTGACGATATTTTCGTCAAGATCATTCCAAGCGTCGACCACCCTGTTTGTAAAAAACTGTCTCCGTATTTCAGTTCTTGTTCGCTGCTTATGAACTTTCATTGAGTTGCCTCTGAGATTGTCCTGTTTCAACTTGAAGAATATATCTGGATTCACCTTGTAGTTCTTGTTTAATAACTTGTAGGTTTCACGCATATCTGCGCGATATCGTCTGACACTGAGAGGCACGAAGGAAATCGGGTCTTTGCATAATTTCTCACACCGTCTCTGTACCCGTTCGAGTGCGTCTATATCTTTTCTTAACCAAGGGTTCCATGCGGCACTGTTTGTTTCTAGTATCGGACGTATAAGAGACGTATATATCGGGATAATAACATCTGCTGAACGGTTTGTGAAGCATCTACGGACCATACCGAGTCTTTGATTGGCTTTTTTTACTATGTGATCGATGTGTTTGGTTGGTTTCAGATCATTCGAGATAATCACCCCAAGGTCCTTCTGCTCCGATACACACTCAAGCGGATGACCATCTATACAGTATATAAATTCGAGGGCCTTTTTAACTCTAATAACTACGCATTTCTCTTTACTGAAACCGAGCAACCATTGTCTTGACCACGCGGATAGATCGTTCAGGTCATCTTGCAGTTTGACACAATCGGCGGTACTTGCTACTTTAGTATACACTTTACAGTCGTCTGCGAACATCTTTGCGGTCGATTTTACATGATTTGGCAAATCGTTTATGTAGAACAGAAACAGCATCGGGCCTAGAATTGTTCCCTGGGGTACACCTGATATCACACGCGCCCAATCTGAGTACGTTCCGTTCAGTATAACACGCTGTTTCCTATCAGTCAAGAAGGAGCTGAGCCACTTATGTATTTTACCCTGGATCCCGTAGCTTTTGAGCTTAAGTAGTAGGCGCCTATGGGGGACAGAGTCGAAAGCCTTTCTGAAATCAGTGTATACTATATCTATTCCGGTACGGGGTTCATCAAAGGCTGCGGTCCAATCATTTAGACACTCCAAGAGATTTGTCAAGCATGAGCACTTAGATTGAAAACCATGTTGATCACACGTTATGATGCCATTCGCGTCGGAAAAGCGTTGGATTCCGCGTAGTACTAATCGCTCTAAAACCTTAACAACCTGGCTTGTGAGGCTAACAGGGCGGTAGTTGTTTGTGCTTGATCTGCTGCCTTTCTTATGCAATGCACATATGTTCGCTGTAGTCCAATCACGTGGGAGTTGCGAGCTTTCTAGCGAAAAGCGGAACAATATGTACAATGGTTCGCACAGTGTAGGTACATCACGGAGTATGCGTGGGTGTATTTCGTCTGGACCTTGTGCTTTGTTCGGGTTAACCTGCAGTAGTTGATTGAATACGTCCTCTTGGTTGAATTCGATAGTCTCTAATGTATCCTTTATGTCGTAATTCGAGTCGATATGTGGAAGTTGATCAGGTTCGTTAACCATAACCGAAGCGAAAAAATCATATGATTAATTTTATATTTCAATGTTTTAGAAGCTCAAATTAGTCATCATAATGCCTAGGATTATCGTAGGTGGTTATTTTTTTTTCTCGAATTCCTCATCAACGTTTTCATCAAAAATTGTCATGAACCTCAATTTTCCGTCATTTTAGTGAATTTTATGAGTTTTGAGCAACCGGAAGTTGGGGGTGTCCGTTTATTAGAGACAAAATGTGTAATTTTCGCTGGGGGTGTGCGATTATTGGAGAGTGTGCGATTATTAGAGAGAATACGGTATGTACATTTACGCTCGTACTTCTACAATCGCACTGTACCGCCCATTTTCTATCCAATTGTACAAATAATTATTCATTTTTATTAAACTACACTGTGTCATCACACATTTACTTAAAGGTTATGACCTTTATCATCTTTGACAAAGACTGATGTTGCTGTCGATGGCGTTTCCTTCTGGACAACGAAGCTTTTAAACGAAAACGGATTGGATTTGCCCTTTTTTCGCTCATTTTCAGCCATGTTTGTTTACAACGGAAATGCTAAAAGCTACATAAATCGTAGATTGGTTCCCATACACTAAGCATTTTCATTAATAGTGTATGGTATCACCCAATGACGGATGAAAACCATTTTTTGTAACGAATCAATTGATTGGCTCTCAGAGACACACCCCTAAATCACGTGACTAATATGGCATGTTAAAAAACTGGCTCTCAGATCAAAACAAAATGGTGGATGATACCAGTCCCTATATATCTTTGATATTAGGGATGGGGACCAGTCTACATAAATCGCATTGCTACATAAATCACAAACAAGAGCATGACGCAGTCCGGTAAATCACATTACTACATGGTTAGGGTGTATTTTATAAAGAAATGATAGTAAAAGGCTAGGATGCAAATATAACGTGTATTGCACCGTAGAAACGCCTGATCTACTTTTTCCATAGATACATGGAAATTCATATTTTCGGGATCATTTATTAAAACACTTATTTTAAACATTTTGTGTCTTTTTTTGTACCTAAAATTAATTTTCATCTTTTAATTTTTGCAAGTTCAAGGTAATTAGATTGAAAAACCAAGCATATTCCTACTTTTGAAAAATAAATGAGTATAAGAAAAGTAAAATTTTGTTTTGCGCAAAGTCGCCTTCCAGTGCCACTCCTTTTTAAACAGGTGGATTAACGACTATTTGTTACGTCACAAACCAAACCTAAACGTCATAACGTCATAAACTCGAACATAATTATGTAAACAACAGGTGCAATGATGGGAGAAGGAAATATCAGAATTGAACTCAGAATCGATTTTAATGAATTAATTGAATTACATATGAAAATTATTATCATAAATAAACAATTATATAAAATGTTTCAATATGTATACACAATCGCAGGCCAAACCTATAATATGTAAGTTGCAATTAAGATTTTATTTCGAAATGCTCAAAATACATGCATAGCACATGTACACAGATTCACCTGCATTTAATACCTTATGTCCACAAATTCTTGGGCAATCCTTAGATCAACCGCATTTCGTTTAAACAAATAGGACATAACAAAATCATGAAAATGAGAGATAACCCTGTAGTAAAGGGAATCCATTATTCAGATTCAGGATGTGTAGATGTTTATTGCACTCAGGGAGTCGAAATGGATGCACTCAGCC
>LQRL01038730.1:0-10884 GCA_001703475.1 Hydroides elegans
TTATCAATGGAGTGATAACTCAACCTGAAAATAAGGCCCTTCACTCAATGTTTTTGTCGGAACGCATGAAAGTACATGAAAAGCTATCGGGTTACTGTGCCTTTCCATTGCTTCACATTTGCTGCCATTGAGTAACGCATACCTGTAATACGACACCCATCCAACGTCACAAGAAACAACCCTTTTGGATTTCACTCGGTATAACAGACATTAGGTTTCTAGACGTTATCACTGTGTCCGACGTTAGGAGAACACAGTGATAACACAACAACGATAGCATATAAATGATAGATTAATTGAAACAATATAGTCAACGTCATGACGTTGAACAGCTCAAAAATAAACTCAGATTTATAGATAATGCACCTAAACATTGCTGTTTTTTAAGAAGAAGTAACAATATAGTCAACGTTATGACGTTGAACAGCTCAAAAATAAACTCAGATTTTAAGAAAATGCACCTAAACATTGCTGTTTTTCAAGAAGAAGTAACATCGCGACGTTGTATCGTGATGTGCTTTACTGAGCGGGAAAATAAATGACGGGAACATGATTGAAAATACCAAATTACCAGAGAGGTCTTGTACCCAACCGTACGCATGGTACGACTCGGTTAAATGGTCAATTGGCTCCCTAACAACCCGCCCACAAGATCGTACCAACACAGAAAAATAGGAACAATTTGTGGTTTTGTTTTTCTTGTTTGTTGTTTTTTTTTCATCGCTTCCTCATTATACTCATCCAGTTCCTGCACAACCCATGCATTCTGTTTATTAACTTATTTGTTTATATAGTGTCATCGGTTTCAATCATGAAATTCTGTGTTTGATGACTCTTTCCATACCTCTCTTGGTATGCGCCTGCACGTCTGTATGGGGACGGTAGTTGAAATTAATTTATGATTATAAGACATCCCACCTTTAATAATCATGAGTAATCCACTGACATCAAGAAGGGGTATCCTCGCATCGCAGTAATTCCGCAAAATCTCCCTCGCCCCATACCTCAATTTGAATGAACTTGGGACGCGCCGTATATTGGGGGCGTAGTGATATATAAACGACTGCAGGAGCCTTGGGTAAAGCAATGTCAGATGATTCTCAGTTTAAAATATAGAATGCTCTAGACGACGTCAAGTGTTTCTTAACAGGTCTTCCGGATCACGAGCTAATAATAAAACGTTATAATTAAAAGGGTATTTTATACGCATGAATACACATACGTCGATAGAAAAAAAGTGTGGGAGCCATATCGGTCAGGACATTGTTTATAAGAGATTGACAATTAGATGAGAGAAGAGGTGACTAATTGGTTTGCTGTGGACAAAACACACCAAATGGACAAAACAATGTTGCATTTGAAAACTTTACCCCGGGATCTTGAAAGCATTTATGAGATGATAGGATTATTGTGTCAAAGTGAACTTCGGAACTTTACATCAACTTGTGCACACATAATGACTTTGTGGAATTTAAAAGTGATTGGACTATTACTGCTTTTATTTTGGAATACAGGCAGTTGTAGCGGACTTCCGATCTTCGAAGCAAGAAGCTTACAAAACAATGGAATTTGTAAGTAAACATTTTTGTATAAAACTCATATTTCACTCCATTGCATTTTTGAAAGTTTTTTTTAAAATCTAAACGTAATGGTTAAACCATTTCAATACTTATTTAGGTATTTGGTTATTCAAAAATAAATAAGTTAATGTTCATGTTCATGTCTATGTAAATATGTTTTAGGAATAATAAAACATGGAGTTTCCAATTACAAACAAGTTTATAGCAAGTGTTAATAAGTCAACAGCAGTCATCAATAACATCCATTGCATAAGAAGTTTGAATTACGATTTCATTCCCAGATTTACCAAGTACAGAATCTACGGTGCATTCAATGCAAGAACGCTCAAAAAGAAGCAGTTTCACCAAAGTTCCTCAAAAGCGGCTCCTATGGTTTAGCAGATCGAAAGGCGAAATGGACCGCTTGATAGAATGGGACGCACAGCAAAAACCCTTCCCTGGAATCGAAAAGCATATGGCTAAGGAAACATTTTTCCGCAATCGAGGAAAACGCGGATTTACGCAAGTTTATGCAAACGGATACAAAAAACTGCCAAAGCAAACTTTACAACGGATTGTTTTATTAACTCTTCTTGGATTCAAATGAGTGCTTATATTCGAAACCTCACTTACCTAATTTTCAAAAGTTATTCGTAAACCGCGAATTTGTTTTATTACATATTAGATAAGCTAAAATAGTGCAAAGGGTATTTTCTTTTAATTTTTATTTCATAGAAAATAACTCGCCTGTTAAAAACATGCATTTACGTTTTTTGCTTATATGCTTTAAGTGATTTCAATACTATATTTGGCATTGAACAGTATTTTTATTAAAATACATGAACATATAAAAATCTTAGTTTCAAACTAAGAACGCAATTATGCAACGATATTTGTTTTCATAAGCTATGATATAATAATATCATTTAATTAAATGTTTTCTTTGTTATCGCATGAATATATCGATATGTGATTTACTTTTGTTATTGAATCTATAATAAATATTTCGAATGAACTATTTCATGTGTTGCTATCGTTAAATTACCTATTCTATCATTTATATATCTTATATCTTAAAACTTAAATTTGTAAACTGTATTCTTTTTTTTAACGCGTACGTTTAATATCATTTCAGACGACATGAAATTCGATTCGTTGTAAAAGTAAATTCTAATTATATTATATTGGAGCATTCAAAATATACCATCATATCGAAAATGAATGTAACATGTGATTTCGAAACTAATTCAAACAACAGCAAGACAGAAATTCGCTTCAATTTGACGCATAATGTCTCGGTGGCGCTATCATTAAATTGCAAGGACTTCTATTAAAGTTATCCGACATCGTTTTATTGCCGCGAACGTCAAAACCAATATCGCAACGTTCCGATAAATCTACTCAGTGCTTGTGCCTGAAGCGAAACGTTGCTCTGCTATCGCGACTATAATGTCCTTGCACAAAAACATTGAATCGGAGAGGGGGCCACCTGATAACGCCTCTCTGAATATGAAGTTAATTCTTGATGACCGAAATGGTTGCGCAAATTCAATTTAATGAACAAGTAAGTTCGAAAATGTTCAATATATGAATTCAACAATGTAGTATTTTCATTTTAAACCCTATATCGAAATATGATAAAAAAAAACACTTCTATCTAACTCTTTCGAGCCCCAACGATGTCATCAAATGTTTAAATACTCTCATGTTTTTTTCTCAGAATGCGCACCTTTTCTTGCTCATATAATGGGATGCCATAAAAGGTCCTTTATTAATATTTGTCCTCTTTTTCTGTAAACCTTTTTTTGCGTCCCATCAGCTGACAGAGGTAATCAGTTACAGACTTAATAAGGATGACACATTTAGAAAATCGGGCTCATAGAGGACCCATTGCCGTACATGATAGCACTGAGATTATTATTTTTTTAGAAAAATAATTTGAGTTCTGACGTGGTCTTATTCACCGAAATTTTATTATACTGAGTATAAAGAATGTTCAATGTCAAAACTATGGTTACGTGCGTGGGTCAGGAATGAGTTAGTCTAAAAACTTATTTTCCCCAAAAAAATGTATTTTTAGCATCAAAACGTTTAAACTTATTTGATATCGAGACACCAGTACTAATATAGAGTACAAACATCTGTGTGAGTAGCGATTTAAATAGAAGAAAACTAAATTTGACCAATTAAAAAAGATAAAGTTTAAGAAAAGCAGCTCCTTTACCGGCATTTAAGAGACATTAACAAATCTGATTATCACAATAATGAATTTTATAATAAACAATAATAAAACTCGGCCAAGTCTATTTACCACAAGGAAGTATTTGGGAAACACGAGCAGGCCCCAACTGACCCCAAACTCGAAGGGGTATGTTTTTTGTAGCTTTTAAATATATTTTCTACAAAAACCGCTATTTTTGGCCAATATGACAACTTCCGGTCGGGTGTTTTGGACCGAAATGGTCAAAAGGCACATATACGAACCAGGACCTTTTATTTGAGCCTATAACCAAGTCTTCCGTTCAGAAGTCCTGGCAAAAAAGTACAAAAAAGTATGACGGACAGACGGGCAGACGGACAGACAGACGGACGGACGGATACTCCAAACCTATAGGCCCCCAACCTTTTGGGTTTAGGCCTAATAATCACTATTCAATAAAAGCGTTAAGTGGTGCTTTCACATAAACGTATGCGCATGCATATTTTTATAACGGGAACGGCCCGATTTGTCTCGTTATCGGTTTATAGCTATAGTAGATTCTACAGGCCAAAATAACGCATGGCATAAAGGGTCACGGTAAACTGATTTGATAATTTGTAAAATACAAATGAGCAAAACGCATGTGAAAATAGTAAAAGTGCAAAATGCAAACATGTTGGTGGAGACGGCACTTTGTATTTTGTATTTCCTCAAATATCGTCCCACTCAGCAAGACGTCCACGGACGTTAAGAGACGGACTTGGCTCAAATAGCTGAGAAAAAAAATACCCTCTTTAGCCTGACTCTAGTTTAGCATTCAGACGTGACGTTGAGATGACGACGTACTTTAGGCCCATATAAAAGTTTTCCGGGCATCCCTTTTAACCGGACATAGAAAGGATGTTGCACCAACGTCGCGTCCGAGTACGAAGTAAGAAGGACGTTCATAAGACACCATGACGTTAAAGGACGTCAGAGAAAAACTTTTATATAAGTCAAAAGAGAAGGGCACCCCACGACATATTTTTCAAAAAGTTGTTAAATCACCTTAAAACTACTTAACAAAGACGAACAACAACAAAATACTACTTTTTGAAAATTAAAATTTTGCAAAAAGGTGTTCATTTTGTCCAAGCCAGCTGAGCTGTTCCTCCCTTTCTAGCCAGCTTGGAGAAGAAAAGGAACACCTTTTGCAAAATTAAAACTGTTAAATATAGCTAAATCACCGATCATGAATAACAATTAACAGGTTATAAGACTATTGCAAGTAATTACAATCAATTTCCAATTAATTATTCTCACTTATTATTAGAAAATAAAGAAATTATCCAAAAAAGGTGTTCTTCAAAATTCTAAACCCTCCAAGCTAGAAGGAATTTTCTCAAAATCTCCAAGCCAGCTGGGATTTGCTGGGGTACACCTTTTGTGAGGAACAGCTCGTGGGGTACTCTTCAAAAGAGTGTCGTCCTATCAACGTAGTAGATCGACCTATCCGACTGAGGCATATCGGCTCGATGTTAAGGATGTTATGACGTCGTTTTCGTAAAACTAACGCGCGTCTTAAAAGCACGATTTGGAATAAATGCTGAATAAGCATAATGTTGCCAATATGACACTACATTGAAAATACATTTGTATACACAAATAAGAACTTAATTCTGAAAAGAAGACGAAATGACACAAAATATAGTATTGTACATTGCGCAGGTGTTTAATGTCAAAAGAATGGACTTATTTTGGTTTTCCCCCTTTTTGAACATCACAATTACATTAACGAAAGAAGAACTAATTTGCTTTGCTAGTTGGGCCTTTCCTCGCTGACTGACAGAACAAGAACATATTTTGCAAAAATGGATACTTTATCTTCTTCTAAAATGTCCAAGCCGACTGCGGTGCTCTTTCATTAATGTCATCGGTTATATTCTATCCAGATTACTTAACCTGATTTACTAGTTAGCCCATATCATGAACTCGGTTTAAATCATGACAACTATTCTATCAGCTTCCTGAACTTTTGTCCCACATCTTTTTGTTGGTCCTGCCCCAATATATTCATTTTTAGCACCCAACAGGACCTGCGGACAGTCTTTCACGAAAAACTTGTCGAGTCATATTAGGCACCGCTACTGCTTGCGATACATTTCAATTTAGGTTGCCTACGTAACTACCGCTGTTGCTACGACTGTAGTGACGTCATAAGTAGCAAAATGAGAACATATCGCCCTACAACAATTAATGCGAGATATAAAAAATGCAAGGTAGCTGACCTCGTATCAAATTAACCCGAAATCCAAAAGGGAGTTTGTTCCTTTAAAAATATGCATATCGGACAATGAGACACAAAGGGACTATCCATCAACATGCATTTTAGCGAATTATTAAGGGGTTATTGCGCCAGGTTTTTTCCGGATTTTGATACTATTTTCGATACAACCCTTTCACTTGTGTCCTTAAAAAAGTAAATAAATAAATAGAAATTATTTATTTGATGCTTGTCCTAAGTATATATACGTTTTATGTAAAAATGATATTTTTGTCGGTTTAAAAAATTCCTGTCATTTCCACCAAAGATAAGCAACTTGGAACCTCACCAAACCTGTATAAACCAGGCGCGGATTTAGAGGGGGGCGCACCCGGCGCACGCCCCCCTGTTCGCCCTTATATATAAGACCAAAAAATTAATCTGCGCCCCCCCCCCTCCGCGGTTCACTCTGATAATTTATACAGTTTGCGCCCCCCGGTTCAACATTTTCTGGATCCGCGCCTGTAAACGTGGCATTTATAACATATCTTGCATGTTCTTGTATCACAAATGGACACAGGATTCACAAGGGAAATATAAAATGACTGACGAACAAAACGAAGCAGAAAACTCGATATACAATACTTGGTATTCAGATAAAAAATGTCTAGACAAAAGCACTAAGGAAGTATGTTTTCAAAATCTTTTGAACAATCCAATTGATGTGTCAAGGGTATTCTGCCGATGGCATGAAAAAAAAGTTTTCCAAAAGCACAAACATCATATTTTGGATATAAAGAAGTTAATTCCTCAAGTGAAGATATACAGTTTTATATTTTTTATAATATCAAACGGAAATAACATTTCGACACATAGGCAATGAAAATAAAATCCGTCTAAATGTTAAGCTTAAATTGCTGTTCGTCTGGAAAAGATCGGATGTACGGAAATGATATAAGATAAGAGAGGCAATCATGGAATCTTGTCAAATATAGAAGTCTTATTATAATTTCATACATCTCTTCTTTACTTGTGTTAGTCAATAGGTGTCTGTAATGTTAAATGTCCAAGATATAGGCAGATCTCATGCTACATTAAAAACAACATCAAGCCCCTATAACTGGTAAAATTACAGCTTTACTGAAACATACCAATACATGCTAAATGCTGAGAGATTAAATTGATTTGGGTTACTTGATTTGGGTTGCTTTGCCAAAGAGAAATTTGAGGTTTATTTTTTATAAAATTATTTTTCTACATTAGTGCTTATCATCTCCTTTAAATATTTTACCAAATAAATTTTAATACGAGTTGTAGCACTTTAATTGAAATATTGATATAGCAATCTCGATCTGTTTGATGGAAACGACATTTCATCTTTAATAAATTTATTTCAGAAAGAAACACAACTGTATTGTCTGGAACACATAAACTTGCAAATACATGTAATAATGTAATGGATATGTACATATTCATTAAATGAAAATATTCAGAAAACTGTATGGTTTACATAATCAAAAGCTGTAATGAAAAATATAATATACACTTTTTACAGTTAACAGTAAAAAGTTAACAATTAAAAAGGTAAGGTTAAAATGTGATAACAAGGAAAATTTCAGTCTAATTCATTTCAAGCAATTATTATGCAAAAGTTAAATTTAACATGCTTTTTGTTCAATACCGGTAAATTAGTATTTATGAGGCATATAAAACAATTCCAGTCATTCCGTATATAATTTGTGTTTCATTTGCATGGGGTGCCATAACCACGATTTTTGTTCAGTTTCTTATCTTAATTTAAGTACATTTATCGCAACAGATGATAATTGAAAATCACACTTATTTTGCAGATATTTGAACTCACAATGACCAAGTTAAACATAAAATCAGAAAATCAACACATCAGAAAATAAACTTATATCGAAATTTACAAAATGAATCGAAGAACAAGGGGAAGATAAATTTCGTTTTGTTTATGGAAGTTCACAGATAAATTATATACATTAATATTTTGTATTTACAACTGCAATAAATATAAACATGTTCATGCGTGTGTATAACCCTTACCTTAACTTCAAACATTAATTGCTAATATGATCATTCAAATAAATGTTCTTGAAATGATTCAATATTTGCAATGTGAACTCAGGTAAAAATATAAAAATCGGAAATATAATTTTAAAAAAAATTGGCATTCATTTCCGATAAAAAAAACTATTAACTTTATTGTAACATTTACACATGATTTTGTCTCCTGAAAAAATCTATCATAGATCTATGGATTAAACAAATCAATCGCATCAATTTCAATCTCAATCTAGAATTCGACTTCTCATTTGCTTATGATGAGAAAATGGCAATCGTGATCGCTGGAAATGTATCTTCGCATATGGAACACATAGAACCTGGCATATATTTAGTTTTCAAAACAGTATCAAAACCTATAAGTAACAGTAGTTAAACCTATAGCAGAATACCCCAGAAAAAAAACTACAACTGAAGCTTTTCACCAGGTGTAATTTATGTTAGGTTATGAGATCAACATTTCATTAACAAAGTTAAAAAAAAAAACTTATTTGTTCAAAGTGAAACAAAACGCCATCATACCCTAACCACAAACCAAAATTGCATATCAACTATGTACATGTAACAAGGAATATTGTTTTCTGGTGATACTGACCGAAAGTACAATGTGATTTCATTTATCAAAGGAAACTTTAATCGAGAACAATGCAGATTACATTAACGGTATGTTACATGAAAAAAATGTACTCAAAATATCAAAAATAACACAACTAAATAAATACAATGTTTTTCAGCTGCCTCAATAAATGGTTAACTTTATTTATTTGTATAAAATTGTGAATTCATGTTGCATGTAACAAGATATAGGTCAACCGACAGTCAAAATATTTGTGGTGCGACGACAAACAATCATTTTTTGGAGGTAGATTTAGTTAATTCTGATTAAGGCATGCATGGAAAGTGAGTAGAAAGAGAGAAGAAAAAAAGTAAGAAGAAAATTAAAAGACCTACGAATTAATTTCACAATCGCTAATCAAACTTCAAAACAATAAGATTTCCTGTTCAAGCAATGTATATGGAACAGAGGAGAAGCATCAAAAGCTAAAATATAAATAAATACAAAATTGGCGTTCAACTTTTTTTTCATTTACAATAAATGCTACAATGGAAGGCAGTTCCTGGATATTGAGTGGTAAAACCCACCAATTACATGCACCTATTAGAGAAAAAAAAACAACAAATAACTGTCATCAACCAAAACCAAACAAAGTTTTCCCTAACTTGTTTCCATGCACAGTTCACTGATTGTCTTTTTCCTGTCCATTACTTGGTTCATTTGAATCTCCACCTCCTTCACCTACTGCGGATACACCACCTTGGTCCGTTGGCGCCACTGTGGAATCAGCTTCAACCTTTGAAACCTTGCAACATACCATCCGTCTTTCCCTCAACAGCAGTCTCTGAATTATTGTCCATAGCAACCACAGCATTATCCTCTTTTTCAGACCCCGTCACCTCTCCCACCTCTTCATGGTCATTTCCATCCAAAGCCGCCTGTATTCGTTCCATATCCCGCTGGAACCGAACCCCAACACTCTCCCCTCCTTCCGCCCCTTCTTCCGTCCCTCCTTGGTTACCCTCACCTTGATTACCGTCGCCTTGGTTACCAACATTGTCTCCATCGTCAAAGTCAGAGTCAAATTGTGTGTCTCCGGCTTCGCTGCCGCTACTAGAGGTGCCGTCTGAGACTTCGTCTAAGTCCTGAAGGAATTCGGCCCCCGAGAAGATGTAGCGGTTGGGCGGTAGGTAGAGGAAGGTGCCCTCTGTGTGAAATGAAGAAAGGAAATAATAGTTAACATGCATTACAATTGTTTTTATATATGGTCACTTTATTGTTATATTTGAGGTAAAGGCGATTGCTGGAAAAATGTAGCGGCTTTGCGGTCTTCCAGGTAGAGGAAGGTGCCCTCTGTGTATGAAAATAGATAAGAAAACGATTAAATAATATACATAGAACGGTCTTTCTGTGGATTAGAAACTAAATTGAAGAAAAACTTATTCAAACGAAATACAAAAAAGCATTTTGATGTGGTTAGTGACTTTATTGGGTCATAATCGATCATATGTTTTTTTATCTTTGAGGCACAGGCTGTCGATTTGACCATGTGTCACTTGCTTATTTGCATAGACTAGTGAACTGAGCATGGATGCAACTGAAGTCGAAGTGAATTTGGGTTGTTTTAACTAGACATTTGTAGTGATTTTAAGAATATTATAATGTTTTTTTTAAACATTGAATTGTGAATCCCCTGGCAGCATGTCCGAGAACAACGTTTATCTATTGTCATATAATCATGATTCGCATCATGCATTTTTGTGCAAGTTATTTAATTTTTGTTTTGGTACATTTATCATTTACAAGGACCTGAGTTTGAGTATCCTAATTTTCATAATTAGTATAATTCGTTTTATACATTTGTCGCAAACAGTGATAGATGACTGGTTTTCAGGAGAAACACGAGAAAAAATCGTTGGAAGAATTTTCAATTGACGTCACAGATAAAGTAAGTAAAATAAACGTTCTGACGTCAGTTACTCAAAGAAACGTCGGTTTGCTTTTTTTACATATGGACTGAACTCGGAAGAAACTAATTGTCTTATTTAATAAGGAAGTAAGTTCTCTTAGTTGATAACTTTCCTAACAGATTGTATTTCACCAATTTATATTTTTGACGATACTCAGACACACTTGGGTGAATATATCATATTCAACAGTCAGCGTCGAACACGCATTTACGTCAGAATTATATATAAAGTGTGGTGATCGGTAGTGTGTGAGTGACCAAGTTAAAAGATAG
>LQRL01038745.1:4809-15285 GCA_001703475.1 Hydroides elegans
TTGAAAAGGCGCTCGAAATGCGAGCGGTATAGCGACATGACGACTGTTTCGCGGGAACAGACAGCGGACGAATGGTGGATGTCGAGACCCAAGAGAAACTCGGTGTCTCCTAAAATGCATATATTAATTTTTAACATATTTCATCGTTTACATATCTTTTTAAGTTGGTTACTTAATAGTAATTGGAAATGCTTCGAGATAAGCTTACACCCAGGTATTCCAAGTTAATGTATTTTTATAAAGCAATTTATATTAAATAGTATGCTTACATGTGCGCATATATACTTAAATACGATGCACATCAAGAATACAAAAACAACACGCACTACTACTGTAGAAATCGTTTCTCTTATCATAAATTATAAACAGGTATACTCCGATAACGATACAAACAATTTTGTAGGCTCTATTAATTAACATATCAAACTAGAGACTATTAACTTACCGAAATACTGCTTTTCACCCAGGTAGCACAGGTTGATATTGACCTTCTTCGATTTGATCTGTGCATTCATCTTACGTATAGTAGAAGGCGACCACCCTTGGGGCAAATGTTCCGACCCCATTGTTTCGTCTTCTTCCGCCGGAACCGCGGTTTTCGAACGTTTCAAAAGCTGCGATTTATTGACGCGCGAAAATTTTTCGATTTGTGGCAGGAGCTTTTGTGGGAAGTAGGCGCTGTCGTGTTGCATTATACTGCAATTTATTTTAAGTATGTAAAGTATAGGTATAAAGTACATGTATATTCATAAGATGATAAAACGAAATCCATATTATTGAAATTAGGAAATGTTGTCTCTGACGAAAATATGTCATTGGAATGCCAATGTTAATAACGTGCTCGAGCGTTCCAGCAAGGCTTAGAAATACTAATTTAGGAAAGATGTTCTCATATTTCGCTTTCCCCAGAACCATACACTTATCTTATTACGGAATCTTATGCAATTTAAGCAAAACTATTTCTTATATAATCATTTTGACTTACGACACATGTTTCTTAAAGATATGTAGATGTCTCATGAATTTTACAGTCACTATAAGCAAATAATGTTTAAAAAATCTGTATGGCAAAATAACGCTAAATAAGGCTAAATAACGTCTCATCTTAAGAAATTATATTCTATGATTGTCTGTGCCTTTTATCACTTGAGTTTAGAGTTGACTTACTTTTCCGTGTCGCATATGTCGCCGCATTTCTGCAAGAAGCGCGCAAACTGCTCCTGATGAGCTTCCGGGTCAACCAGCAACTTAACCTCACCACTTGATAAAAAAAGAAATGCCATATATTAATAATTTCATTTTGCAAAAAAAAATATTATCTCTATTTGAATTAAGACAATGAGATTATTCGAATTGCTGAAGGACAATGTGCAAAGACGTCATATAGTTCTTCATTCAGCTCTGATCAATCAAGGCATGTTTCGCAAATTTGAACCGATCCCTGATTACTAAATTAAAAGGCTGAGAATAATTCAAGCTATATAATTTATTACAAATTGTAATCATTACAAAATAAAAAAAACTATGAAATCAACTTGAATACCTTATAAACTTGTCAAAGCTACTATGCATCCAACAATATAAAATATACTTAATACCTTAACATCATATTGGTGTTGCTTACCTTACTATGAAGTACATAGACTCCGCCTTGTCTCCCTGGTGAAATATGGGCGAGTCAAATGCGAATGATTCCTTCTTGAACGAAGCCGCTAAATGTTTCTTCCATCTGGTCGACCAATCCGTGAAGATGGGAAGTGAGTCGATGTAGGCCATCTTCTCGGCGTACTCTTTGGCGATCACCTAAAGACAACAAGGTTGAAATAGTGGACATTTTTCATTATAAACTGTTTGATATCTGTTCTGCTTTTAAGATACATTTTTGTAGCGACGGGATTTACTGACAGTGCAGATATTTTAACTATTAAAATTAGGGTTATCCTGCTTTTAGAACGTATATATTATCTCAATCGCATTCAAGTGGGTAATCTTACCCGTACGAAATAGTAGAGCCAAATTTCACCCGTAATACAGAAGGAAATTTTCCATTATTTCAGTTGAAATTATCGCGAGGAATGTTCCCTTTTTGAGGGTAATCCAGAGCAGTACGTAGGGTAGAAATTTGAGAGCCGAAATTATTTCTGAGTTAGAGAAGGATGAAAAGGAATGTTCCCTTTTTGGCCATAATAAGAGATGGAATAACAGAAGAAATAATTCTTGAAATGAACGGAAATTCTGCTGTAACTTCTTTTCAAAATCCTTCTCTTACGTTTTCATTTTAACATGAAATAAAGACAGGAAACAGGTCGAGGACGTTTCCCGAAACGGAGACGTCTCCCGAAACGGAGACGGGCGTCTCCCGAAACGGAGACGGGTGCCTGATTTTGTAAATTTGGTCATATAAATTTTTCAAAGGGTAATAGCACAATAACATATATCAAATTTCACAATTTTAATTATATATCAAATAACATATACTTTAATGCATAAAATACGAAAATATCACAATATATTGGCAACAGGATAACAAGGAAAAAATCTCGGTCAAAATATAAGAAGGAACATTATTAAATTTCTGCTGTCCACGTTATTTTTTTTTCCGTGTGATAATACATGTCTCGCTCTATTTGAAAAGGAGAAAGCATTCTCCACCCAAAATATCGTTTATTTACGGGTGAAATTCTGCTCTACTCTTCGTACGGGTATTGTTAAACCCAAGGTTTAAAACCTGTCTAGAAATAATCTATAAAATTTCACCATAGCAAGCTGGTCATGGGCCTTTGAATTTTAGTTCATAAAATGTATTTGTCAACCCCAAAGCTGGATCGGTATGTAGTAAATTTACGCCGAGGTTTATCATTGATATATATATTTTTTTATTTTCTACATACCTTCGATACGGATCTATTATAGAGGTCCCTGTGAATAACAACCAGATCCGTCTTCTCATTGGCCACAATTGACGCCGTTCGAATGCAATCTGGACTGATCAGGGCGATCTCACCGAAGGTAGCGCCCTCGCCTATTAATAAAGGGAAACATTATTATGGAGTACCCATTTACATAGCGTTATATAGCGTATGGTCTTGCTACAAGTTCTTAACAATCACAATTAGAAATAAATATATTAGTTGCACACTTTAATTGAAAACTTTACTTTAGAATTAGGAAACTCAAATTTTATACTTGACATAAATTGAGGTGGGTGCGTTATGGTGGTGGGTTTAAGGCTCGGCTGGGTTAGATTTACATATGTAGATTCTTTGTATATTTCGACCTCTTGAAATACATTTTAAGATATTAACGTTTAAACATTTTTAATGCTGCTCAAAAGTCATGGACTATAAGAGGACCATTTGCTAGCATGGACAATACTTTGAAATATAAAATTGTGTAACAATACGAAATTTCTGATAAATTCTAAGACAAACTCTTCATAAAAGTAAATCATCTATCTCGTTATCTCTCATTCCATTATTTATATTCAAAGGATAATATCGCTTACCCAGTTTGACGAGTTCATTTCCGAGCGTGCTCCTATCACAGCTCCTGGGATCTCCCTCATCACCAAGATCAACGTCTTCCAGCGCATCCTTGTGCATGACGGAGACATTGCCACGCAGGATGATGTAGAACCTGCACGAAAGTCATAACATTCAATCGATTATAAAACGTTGAAGTTGAATTTATTCGTGTACCAGAATGGATCTTAGACAAATGGCACACACTCGAATAAAGGGCATAACTGAGACATTGCCACGCAGGATGATGTAGAACCTGGAGGAAATAAATAAATATAATTCTATTAAGTGTACTCTAACTATTGTGTATCATTTAACTTGATATCTTCGCATCCCAGCTCGATCTGGAGCAAATGAAACGACCACATGCCCGATAAGATGATCAAGAAACTGGACGGAATATAAATTTTCAGAATATATTCAAGGGTACGATGATTCGCCAACAAAATGCTTCTGATACCGCTACAAAATATAATAAACCACTGGTATTCGATTGTGCAGGGTTTGCTATAATTTTGTTCAATTTCAGAGCGGTTTCAAATTCAGAGCGGTTTCAGAAATACAACCCGCTGACCGAAGAACGCCACCTATCATACATGCCCCTAGATCCGTTTTGCAGCCCTTTAAAGCAAATAAAATACGCTTTCGGCAAGAATGACCATGGGATTTTAAATATGACTTATTGATTTTTTTTTAATTTCGAGAAAAAAAACTCTTGTTGCTATAAAAAATGGGTTATCTATATCGATAGGTTTATTTTACGATGCATTTTAAACTCATCGATGTTCGGTTTTCGTACCTATGTCCCTTCTCTCCCTGATGAATGATGAGATCATCTTCTTGCACCGTCACAAACTCACAGTGCTGAATGACGTCGAGCAGTGTTTCTAAATAATTAAAATAAAGCAAATTAAGCAAATCCTAAATGATCCATAACGTAATGTATAGAAGAAATTATTATTGAGCTCATTAAGTACTATTCATTTAGTAGGTGCATGTACCGGCATTGCTTTAAATATTGAGCAGACATATTTTTCCAATGAACTTCATATACATTGTAATAAAACGGGATCCATAGGGCCTGCCCCTGTGTTGTATAAATCTCAATTAGGATACAGAATGTTCAGGGAAATGATCCGGGCAAAAGTTTATATAAGTTTAGATACAACCAAAAATCATTTAGCAACCAAATTATGATAGGTGATTATTATTTATTGCATTTATAAATCATTCTTCATAATCGATCATATTCATTGTTTTAAAAATGTTCGAACCAAATTCACAGTCTACGAACTGTGATTATTATGTTCTGAGCATGGTTCTGAGCACTGTTTGACATAGATTCGGTTTTCGTTAAGTCACGTTAACAGATAACATACCATTTATACTAATTAATACCTGGATACTCATATTATACAAATATGCAATTAACCCTGTTCCTGGAATTGGGAATTAATTAAGCGTGTCCTTATTTCTTGTCGAACGCCTCCATTAAAAGCAACTGGACCTTGGTGGGGGTTACAGCAATTTAAATATTAAGAGAAATCGCCTTTGCAAATTACCTTTACACATATTCATATAATAGCGTTTATGTTATCGGACAGACTTGTTCTTCTTTAAATCCTCTAAATGTGATTGCAGGCCATTTATACCAGCAAAATATTGTTTTCTTGTTTAGCTTCACATTCATTTATTCTGTCACGAATCTTACTAAAGACGCAGAATAATTTCGTAAACAAGCAATAGGTTGTAATTAGTATTTGTTGTCTTCACAGATAGTTCTATTTCAGGAACCTTACATGTTTACATGTACACGATTGATCTAAAAGAAAACACATCAAAAAGTAACAAATATCATATATTAATACATACTTCCGTGTGTAATAAAAGCATGCTTCAATCGTATCAATGACTATTATGTATCATGAGTAAATGAAACATAATGAACTTGTAAACTAACCAAATATAGACGTGGGTTGATTATGCACAAGATAGCTGCCATATTTTTTTTTATAATAGACTAATCCCAATATGGATCTTGAAATGATCACAGAGAGTGATACATTATAAAGAACCATTACAAATATTTGGTAGTCGTATAGAATTAGAAAGAATGATACAATTTAAATGCTTCTGTACAAAGAGTGTTTTCTTGTTTAACTATTTTGGGGGCCTCTCAAGAGTTAATAAAATATACATTTGACATTTTTCACTCTTTTGATTTTAATGGATCTCAATAAATAAGTGAAACTCATGCTTAAACATAGACATCACTCGGTCAATCGCGACTTATTAATCTAGACATTATTGTTGAAATAGGGACTTGGCAAAACATATGTCAAAGGTTGCTTCTGAGTGTTTAAATTACAAAAATATGCTCAGGTGGTTTATTTATAACGTTGTCTATTTTTTCTACTCTCTGTTTTGAGCCTGCTACTTTAAATAAAAGGTTTAATTCACACTTAGTCCGGATTTGATGATTATGAGCAATATGGGCATCATGCAATTTCGAACAAGCCCTCGATATTTCTAAACAAGGTCAAAATACGTACCGAAAATTCATATTTGCTTAGTTCTCGAGTAATTATAAAATAAATAAAATCCCCCTAAATGTCAATACGTTTTAATTGCCTTCACATAATCATGTATCTGTTTCCACAATAATATAACGATTGACCTGGTTAATTGCCAATCAAATAGGAATATATCTGCATTTTCGGAACATAAATAAAGGCCTGGTTACATCAGAAGCGTTTGCAGCATAATGAACGTGCTTTCCAATGTATTCCAAATAGGAAACTTAAAACGCTGCCTAAACGCCTATGACGTTTCTCAATCCTAAGAAATACATTGAATTGCATTTATGAAAGAGAAACGCGACAAACGTTTCCAATATCGCCAGGTCCTCATGTGTGAAACACTTCTTATAAAGGCGCTTTAGGTAAGGAAATAATTACTCGCAATGAGCAATAAAATTCAGTAAAAGCGGTAGATAACAACTGGCTCTCATATATCATGAAGATATAGTGGCAATTAAACTAATTCAATAAAACAAAACTCTATTCCAGTTATTTTTAGAATAGTTGTTTCTATAAGCTACGGTGTTTAACCACCAACAAAATGGTTATGTTGGAACTTATTTTATGTCACAACACCTAGAGAAATGTTAATAGAAAAAGGGCTCTTAGATTATGGTGCGTCGCCGAAATGGTCTGACAACTTCATTGCTAAAAGATGCGATCCAATAAGTTCGTCCGTTTGCTAGCGAAATGAAGATTAGGACATTTTTACCTGCATTGACATTCTTCAATATTTTCGATTTTCGTCGGAACCAAATGTCGAGATTTTTGACTTCATGTTCGTTTCTCTCTCCAGCTGGTACTCGCAGCTTTTCTACTACGAAGCTATAACTTGTAAATCCAGGCATATTTCCTTGTTTAATTTGTTTCTATATTAGTATTGCATTTTATATATGTATCTATATCATATCAACTTAATCTTTACTTGTCTATTGTTTTAAATTTGTTCTCTCTCTTAGTTCATTTTGTAAATATTGATTTATAAACAAAAACCGATTCTATTAAAAAAAAATAATAAAATTTAAAAAGTGATAATCCAAAATGCACATCAATTACGTAACCATTTTATTCAATATCCATCTAAATAAAGTATACTGTGTGTTAACTAATCAGGTTATATCATGATAATATGATATACAATTTTAGCCGTTTTATAACTGTTGATCTGTAACATTCTCCGTTTTCAAGTCGCGACCCTTTAGTAGATTTATAAGGGTTTTACAATCCCGTTTGCATAAATAAATCTGACATCACGTCATAATGGTTTGATTTCAATCTTGATTCATCAATATGTATTTTTTCTATATGTATTCAATGATATAATTTGACACATACGGAGTACAAATCAGTCAAAATACACATATATTTTGCAGAAAAATAAATTAAAACAAGCTTCTTGCGAAACCACGATCCTTATCAAGTGTGTTTTCTATTCGCGACCGATTAATCTATTTCAAGATCCGCTTTTCTAAATTTGGCACATGCACCTTTAAGGCTAGATCCAATTATGTCTCAAAGTGATGCCATTTTCAAACGCTTCAATAAAATGTCACATAAAAAGGTTATCCGTCAATGCTAAAGACCTAATCATAGAACATCTACTATGTAGCCGTATTGACAAAATTCCAATATTTAGAGTTCTTTTATGAATTCTTTTATGGATATGTTTCAAGTGTCTATTTTGCATGGAAGCATAAAATTGAAGTATATTTGCATAGCATTTTAAAAGTGAAGAATATTCTGCTCATAAAGCAACTTCTATTTTTTTATTCTGCCGATAACACACGGACCTCTCATTAATAAACCCATCTATTGAAATTTATTCTTTTCAGCTCATTTTGATATATTCATTTGATAAAATCCCTTTTCTGCATTGATGTGAAAAGAAAAACGATAATATCAACCCTTGGCGCTTTAGAAATGGTGTAATAGACACGTAGATACCATTAATAAAATTCCTACATGATTTGCTCATAAAACAATAAAGGCATAGAAGAGCCTGTGAAAAGCAAAGGGACTTACTCAAGGCAGCTATTTATGAAGATTATTTATGACGAGTCATTATGTTGTTTTTCACGGCTGGTCCATAATCGTTTTTAATTATTTAATGATATAATGAGCGCGCGTCCAATAAGTGACCCTGTCTCGAGACACAAAACGGTAGACAAAATAGGATTTTTCGTTAGGTCACCCTTTTCTTGATTCTGTTTTCTAACGTTGGGTGATTAACAGATTACGTATCAATCTTATTTATATAAGTTATAAATCGTCATTGCGAGTTTCCTGTTCTTGACCGTGTAAACCCACCCATGAAATAGTATTTCCGAGAAATGTTTTTTAAAACATTCACTTAACCTATGCTCATGGCATAACTGATGAAGACTTAACCAATATAATTGTCATATGAAATGAGTAATTATATCCAACATGTTATTCATTTTGTAGCAAAGAGTGTTTCTTATTTGCTCCGTGCTGCCTCGAAAAGGAGAAATAACTCATCTGGCTTGGAAAAAAGGTTACCACATTTTAAATGTTCAAAAATGTATATTCCGCTGACAGTTCGAATGAGAAGTTTAAAGGCGATTTAAAAAAATTATGAAATATTTGTCGTTGGATGCCGTTTCTAAGATGACCTTGTACCCAATAATTGTCAAAGGTATAAATTTAGCTCCCATCTCACCTTTTTGTGAACGTCATTTTACGACCCATCCCCGCCAGTAAATAAGTGGAAAAGAAAGTCTAATTTAAATGTTAATTAGGACACATTGATACCACCACTCAGATATTTCTTTTAGAAATTAATATTGATAACCTCAACTTCATGCGATTGGATTGATCGATGGCAGCATCCAGGCAGATAAACGAAAGCATAGTTTCGATCGTACACCAGATGAAGATGCATGCGACATTTAATGTGAATTTCGTAAGTGATAAGAGGGAAATATCATAATTATCTTCCATCAGAACATATGAGTTCATAGTTAATTTTGAATGAGCAATTCCTTTGTTTTGGTATATTGGCCTGAATAGTCCATGGATTAATTCAATCAGTCTTCATTCTTGAGTTTGTCTGAATGATCCCCACAAAAATAGCAAATGTACAATCATTGAAGAGTACTTCACGAGCTGTTCCCCAAAAAAGCTGTTCCCCACCAAAATCCAGCTGGCTTGTAAATGTTTGGGAAAATCATTCTAGCTTGGAGATTTTAGCAGATTTAGGAACATCTTTTCGATAATTTCGTCATTTTTTTTTTAATTAATTTTGAGTATAATTATCTAAAACATTATTAAACCTGCTTGCAATTATTGTATAATAAAAATGGTATTTACAATATACCACAAGCAATTTAGTTATATTAACAATTAAAATTTTCTCAAAAAAAGTGTTCCTTTTCTGATCCAAGCTGGCTAGAAAAGGAGGAACAGCCCAGCTGGCTTTGAAAAAATGAACTCCTTTTTTAAAATTTAATGTTCAAAAACCATTATTTTGTTGTAATTCATACTTGTAATGTTGTTTTAAGGTAATTTAACAACTTTTTGAAAAATGTGTCGTGGGGTGCCCTTCATCATTTAGTAGCGTTTCGAGAATGTGGCAAACCCCTATTAAGAGAACTGCTCATTTAGAATTAAAACAAATCACTACGGATTTACTGTTTTCTCTCATAAAACAATTAAAAACAAGAAGGTATATATCCACTCAAATGCCCGAGCAGGCTAGATCTATATTTTTTACTATTGATGCAAAATTTAATGTGCAAAACATGACAAAGTTTTTCTTGAGTTATAATTACAAGTTTTCTTCAATAAAGCATGGCTATTTCAACTGACTTGTTTAATCAAAATATTAGATAATAATACGGCATTGTAATGATAACTGGATGTAACGTTACTTGGTTTGATTGTTTGAGTATATATCCATGTAGAAGATCTGATCGAATTCGATCCATTTTCTTAACAAAGCTAGAACACATGTCAAAACGGATTTAAAAAACAGTGTACGTGACCAATATCATGTCGATGAAAAGTGATTCGATATACATTCCCTCGCTTTTAATCATGATATCTTTTTATCAAAATAACACGTTTCCTTTTTAATTTTTTGTAGATCGAATGCTTAAAATAACGTAACTATGATGAAAACGTTTTATGTCATGACGCCCGTCACGTGATTATGACGTCGCTTCGACAAAAACTTAAAATGGCGAGTCATTGTCTTAAAATGACGTTATGAAAATATGCCTTAATGACGTCAAAATTACGTTTAAAGTTTGACGTAACGTTGACTTTGCAATATCACGTTATTTATGGCCCGGCGTAAGTCTACGCTACAGGGACAATAGTAAAATATGAGCTAACATGAGGGGGGGGGGGGGGGG
>LQRL01038752.1:1049-11743 GCA_001703475.1 Hydroides elegans
TATACCACGGGTGCACTTTTCGATTTCGGACATACTTTGTGATAATCGGTGCATGTTCATCAAATAAACATCCGAGTTGTTTGTTATATTCGTGAACCAAACTATCCAGGTCGTTGGGAGGGGCCTTAACCACGGACAGCTCCGATATATCCTTTTTGAAATTGTCGAGATCAATATCCTTCACTTTTCTATATGATATAGTCTTTCTTGATTCATTCAAAACGGGTAGATTCATTTCACACTTCACAGCAAAATGGTCAGACACGAGCGAACTAGCCACTGGTTGATTTTTGAGAATAATATCATCATATCTTGTTATTATCCAATCAAGAGATGTACCTGACTGGTGGGTTGCGATTGAGACATTTTGAACAAGATCGAACATGTCCAATAATTCAATGCATTTGTTTGTATAGAAATCGTTTTTATCCAAAAAATTTAAATTGAAATCACCACAGATGATAAGACCTTTTTGACTCATGAAATTTTCAGATATCAAGCGTTCAAGTTCATCAAGAAATGATTTTTTCGATAAATGTGGAGGTCTATAAATCACTGCCAGGTCAGTGTTTTTACCGGCTATTTGCAATGAAATAATCATGTGTTCAAAAGACTCGTATTCATTTTTCGATTCGATCACTTTTGCTTTGAATGATTGGTTTAAGATAACCGCAACACCCCCTCCTCTTTTATTCGAGTTTCTCGGTTTGTGAAAAATTTCAAAGCCATCGGGGCATAGACTATTGCAAATTTGGGTATCATCATGGGAAAGCCAAGTTTCAGTTACAGCGCAAATATCACTTTTCTCTCCTAATATAAAGTCATTTACGGCATCATATTTGTTTTTGACAGATTGCGCATTCAAAAGACAAAAATTGAGAAAATAGCGGTCATTTTTTCTTGTATCTACTGATATCAAATTTGCATGGTTTTGACTTTCATTCCTGTCTACATGTTTCAAATTGTTTGTTTTCAAAACATTCACTGTATGATCAGATTGCACTGTTTGAATCGGAGAGATAGTAATAAGATTTGACCTATTAACACCTCTTTGTTTTTGTTGATACGGCCTTGTGCTAATTCTTGACCCAATACTGTTCTGAAATGATTTGCCTTGAATATTGCTCAAACACATGATTCCAATCAATATCAATATCCAGTCGAACCTTGACATATTTCAATTGAACTATTGTTATGATCGAGTATCCTATAAATCAATACTTAAAACCTGTCTGAAAGACTTAAATTCAATCAGTATCCATCGACTAAAATCCACTTTTTATAAAACGACCATTAGTCAAATTTAATTCTTTAAAAATATTCCGTACAGTAAAAGCAACTTAAATATATAAAAATTATTATGAGACTCCTAAGATATCCTTTATAATTAACGCTTTTAAGTTAGCAACAATTTTTAACGTGCACACCACATACGGTTTAACAACAAAAAGCATTAACCTAATGTACAATGTAGATGTTCAATTATTGTTTAAAATATTCATTCAAAATTCGTTCACAATTCACATCAAGACTAAAAGTGTGTTACGTTTTAATTCAATGTTCATATGTTCTGAAATTTAATGTTATAAAATACTTTTATTTGTTCTATTTTCATTTGCCATTTGCAGTTCATCAGAGAGTTACGACTTTGACGATTATGATTACAACAGTGATTATACATTGTAAGTACAATATAGAGGTTGGGTAAAAAAATGTATTTTCCGGATATTTTAGAAAAAAAAATCATCACCCTTAAGTGGGTTGATTTTTTTATTCGCGCAATATAGCTGGTGAATGGTTTAGAACATATTCTATCAAATTCTATTATTACTAATTATTGTTATGCGCAACATGATATCCGGTCCATATGGTGCGTCACGAAATCAACGTGTACACCTTTATCCTACTTTACCTAACATCCCACTCGGCAAGGGTCGTCCATAGTACGTCGCATTCGGACCTGACGTTGAGAGGACGACCTGCTTTGGGCCCGTATGACAGTTTTACTGACGTTCTTTTACGTCCCGACGTCCGTGGAACGTAATTTGTACGTCCGATTCGGACGCGACGTCGATGCAACGTCTTTTCTACGTCCGCGACGAATAAGGACGTCCGGAACACTTTCATACGGGCCCAAAGTAGGGCGTCCGCTCAACGTTCATGGACGTCTTGCCGAGTGGGATAATTCATTTAAAGTAGAACTTGAAGTTTAGTGTGACAGCATACTTAAGTTCTCTTTTCTATTCACACAAAGACTTAGTATTAAGGGCCTAGTCTAACATCCTCAAGTTTTTTTCGTAAACCCATTATTTCTATGTTAAATACAGGTACAGCGGGCAAGAAAGTGAAGAATTCGACTTTCTCGAGGACTTTCTAATGATAATGTCACGATTTCCAAAGAATGAATCACTGGAAATGGGGCACCAGTTCATGGAGATGTTTATACAGTGCACGTGGCAAGGAATAGAGTGCAGTCCACGGTAAAGTACATAACCCACTCTACACCAATTCTCATCATGCTGACCTCATGCTGGCCTCATATGAGTTAATTGTAGGTCACCATGAGCTCATGATGAGGTTTGTGTAGACTTGGAAGGAAGTTCTCAGAACAAAGGGCGACTTTTCGATCGAGCTTTCTTGCTCATATAATTTATTTTTTAATCTTGTTTATTTGTATTAAGTTCATACAAATAATTATATATAGCACCTTTTACAATAAAAGTATAAATTGAAATCAAATATATTGCTCGTTTTGCATACAATACAGTTAATGACCGGTTTATATTGATTATCACTGTACTAAATGTACATGTATGTTGCTTGTGACACATCAAATGTTAATATTTTGATTATTATGTTAATAACTGCATTTTTTGTTTAGGCACTACTACCGCTTCCACAATTATCTATATGGAAACTGCTTCACGTTCAACTCAGGCCGAGAGAAGCCTGTTTTGAAAACGGGGAAATCAGGACCTATGTATGGTACGTAGACTCTATAGTCCGTTTTGCTTGTATTATACAGGTTTGAATTGTCTTGATATCTCAATTTCGAATGTCCGAGAATCTAACATTATTTCTATACCAACTGACTATAACCACATAAATTTAAGAACGAGGAAAACACACTAGATATTTTACATTTTCATAAACCATTTTATCACGGTCTTCCATCAACTAAAATGCGTGATTTGTCTGTTTGAAACAGCTGAATGATAATAAATAAATAAATAAATACCATTTATTGAATTAAATAATGAAAATGTTTTTCTATTTTTTGTAGCTTTACAACTGTCACTGTTCGTCAACCAAGACGAAAATGTGACGAGCATCGCAGATAGCTAGAGCTGGAATCTGATGGATTCACAATTAAACACATAATTTATCATTTTTATTTCATAATGTTATATTTAATGTTTATTAATTATCTTAACATTTATCTCAGCTTTGCAACCAAGACGAGTATATACCTGGCATCGCGGATGGGGCTGGAATTCGGTTGATCATTCACAATCAAACCTATCAATAATTGTATATGTCAAATTTATTAATAAATCTTAATGTTTATTGTAGCTTTGCAGCTTTCATTATTCGTCAACCAAGACGAATACGTTGCGGGCATAGCAGACAGATCTGGAATCCGATAGATGATTCACAATCAAACGTATCAATATTTTTATATGTCAGATTTATTAATAAATCTTAATGTTTATTGTAGCTTTGCAGCTTTCGCTATTCGTCAACCAAGACGAGTATATACCTGGCATAGCGGATGGCGCTAGCATCTGATTAGTGATTCACAATCAAGCCTATTTGTGTATTTTTTTATATGTTTTTATTTTATATTTATTAATTAATCTTAAAATGTATTTCAGCTTTGCAGCTTTCGCTCTACGTCAACCAAGACGAGTATATACCTGGCATAGCGGATGGTGCTGGAATTCGGTTGATCATTCACAATCAAACCGATATGCCCTTGCCGGACGAACAAGGGATTAATTTGAAGACGGGAACCAAGACTTCGATCGGATTAACTAGGGTAAGAATTTGATGAGGAATGAGTAAATATGATAGGGTAAGGCTTGGGAAGGGAGGGATGGGATTCGGTTGATCATTCACAATCAAACTGATATGCCTTTGCCGGACGAACAAGGGATTAACTTGAAGACGGGGACTAAAACATCCATCGGATTAACTAGGGTAAGAATTTGATGAGGAATGAGTAAATATGATAGGGTAAGGCTTGGGGAGGGAGAGATGGGATTCGATTGGTGATTCACAATCAAACCGATATGCCTTTGCCGGACGAACAAGGGATTAATTTAAAGACCGGGACCAAGACATCCATCGGACTTACAAGGGTAAAAACACCATCGGGCTGTGGGATTCTAAAGAAATATGTTGATTTTAAATGATATTAATATATTTAATGGGTTATATCCTATTATCAAGACTATATTGCACATAACTGGGCATCTATAAGACGTCGCTATAATAACTCCGTTTAACGATGTCATCTGGACCTAAATATACGTCACGTCATGAAATCATAGTCAAAGAATCCAATATTTCGAGAGTTTTCATTGAATTTAATTTATTTATGCTTTTGGTAGAAAGTGGTGCAGCGCGCCAAGCCACCCTATGGCAAATGCAAGGATTACGATTCGAGCGAAAACGAACAACAAAATGCATTTCTGGGTGATTTCGACGATGTAGGATACAGTGTCCCTGTGAGTACAAATACATGAGTAAAACTAATATAAAGGATGGAGTGTAGCCTTTGCATTTAAAATTTACAAATAAGAATATAAACATAAAATCTAAGCAGCATAAGTAATTTAGTCTCTCTGGGCGATTTCGACTGTGTTGGATTCAGTTTTCCCGTGAGTACAAGTTAAGGGATTCGCATATATCAATATTGATAAGATAAAACATTTCTGGTTATACACGTGTCCATATAATTTTGAATAGTATTTGAATGATTTAGCTCAACCTTGATGATCAAATTGAACTATAAGAAAACCATAACGTTCCATCTGCATACCATAATCAAAGTGTCGCCCCGTCTGTTCTTATTTTAATGGCGCCCAAGACTCAATAGTTTCTGGAACCGCGCATATTGTTATGTTTCTTCCTATCACAGGCTTGTAAAAAGACATGTTACCAACGCGAGCTGATGTCCCAATGTGGTTGCTATGACTTCCGCGTTCCCAGGGATATCAATCTCAATGCATATGACGACATTGCTGACTTAGAGATCGGAAGGAGTTGTCATAACGATGATGCCAACTTCAGTAAGTAGTCACCATTTCTTAATGTTATTGTTTCAGAAGATAAAGTTTAAGCCACTTCTAATTTAACACTTCTAATCTGAAACGAATAAACGGTTTTAATACGAATAAATGAATAAGATACGAATAAACAAGTTTCTACAAATAAACAAATAAGCTAATTTGATGCGAACATGAATATTTTAATCGTGAATTAGTAGTAGATAAACGAATAAACGAATTTTATACGAATAAAATATTTTGGTACGAATAAACGCGGAAACGAATTAACGAAAAAAAAACGATACGCAAAACAGAAAAAATTGATACGCAAGATTTGCTTACGATATTCAAACTCGAAGCGGTTTAACTGTTTAAACGTATATTTCTTCTACAACGCCATTTTATTCAAGTAAATATATAATTATTTTGCTGTATATAATTGCCATAATGTTCAAAATATTATTTATTGTATCCTTAAAATTATCCCAAAGAGTGGCTTTGTCTTCACGTGAATTGTTCATTGGGTTCCTGTTAATTGGTTATCATGTGGTTCATCGAGTGTTTGCTTGTATGTTAGTTTAATGGAAAATAATTAAGAATAAACTACAAATGGAAACCATTCATTTCACAAATCTTATAAAGCCTACAATCACCGTAATTTATGTATAGGATAAAGTACGAGGTCAGTCAATTAACTAAAATATTGGACTCTGAAAAAATATTGAATCTGTAAAATGTTTCAATTTATGGAGTTGACCGAGTACTTTAGCCTAATTAATTTAAAGTACATTATTAAAATAATGTACGCTGAATACAAAGGAATGACGCCCCTATACTGCTAAATGGAATTAAGTTTTAGCTTATAACTTTTTTATCTTACACATGTTATCTTTTTAAATTTGCACAATTGTTGGAGAAATGTATATGTTTTTAGGGGAAAACATCTAAAACCTTGTTGTATTGCTCTAAATTGGTGCACACTTGGGAAGATTTCTAGAATCTTAGAAAATATCGGAGTTTCATTGAAAAACTGCATATGCGATTTTTTTTATTTGGCTTCAAATTTTGGAAAAAAATGTCTCCATATATTCCAATGTATATTATAATTATGATGTTTGCACTTGAAATTCAATTTTCTCAGATAAAGGTATAATTAAACAAACATTAATGCTCTTGGTTCACGGCTTTTTAGGCTAAGTCCAATCGAAAATGCCTAATTTTCGTAGAGGTTACACCTATTTGTGCAAGGCAGAATACAATATAAAATAAATGTATATTGCACCCTCAAATTATGAACGCATTTTGATAAAATTTTACTTGATGGGCTTTCCATTTTTGTTTTAATTAACTTTTATCCCGAAAATTTAACCCATTGAGAATTATAGTGTAAACTAAAAGATAGTAGATACATTCATTATGTAACCACTGAAAATGTTGCATGATTGTTGTCGGGTAACTTATTATTATAATAAAACATACAGTAGAACCTCGTTAAACCGAACACCTCGGGACCGGCCAAAACTGTTCGGTTTAACCGATATTCGGTTTATCCGATAAGATTTATAAAGAAAATATAGAGCTTTAGATCCCAAAATTGGTTCGGTTTAAGCAATAATTCGGTTTATCTTTGTTCGGTTTTACGAGGTTCCACTGTATCTAATTTGCATTATTCACTACAGCGCAATGCCTCCGGGATGTGACTTTGAACTTTGTCAACGAGAAGTTGGACTGTCAAACAACATGTAAAGACAAATGCCTGTAAGGTTTTGAACAACTGCATAAGGAGTTTTTTTTTTTGTAAAATACATTAGATACCTTGAATTGTTTTGATTGATTCTAGAAAAAATAATGTAATTAAATATAAATTTGTAATCTGAATATTATTTTATTTATCTCGTATAACTATGAATTACCATAATTCCATGTAAATGTGTATGAAACGTCAGAAAGACATTCGATGTTGGCTAATTTACACTTTGATTTGTAGGGAAGTGTTTTACCAATCGGAGTATTCCATCCTAGAGTGGCCCTCTGTCGCATCTACGGTAAGTTCATAAAATCATTATAAAGTTTTACGCTATATATACATCTTGATATGGGAAAGTGTTTAAACAAACAGTTTAACGGATAGACAATAGGGTTGTGGTAGTACTGAAAGTTTCCTTGAGTTTTCTCTCCAAAGGTTATCAACACATTGACAAAAAATAAACCGTTTTCGGCATTAAATTTAAATCATCAAGGGAAATCAAATCAGAATATGAACATTCTCATCTAGAGTTTGTTTAAAAAAGTGATTTTTTTCACAAATAATTACACTGAGAATATGTTAGGTGTTTTTTTTTTGGTGGGAGGGGCATATTTCAGTGGAATTATATGTAAACGACCCCATGTGTGCAATGTTTACATGAATATATCTATTTTACCCGATCATGATTTTCATTCTATGAGCCTTGATTTTCAATTTTTGATAATTGTGTATTCTGTTCCATATCAGGATCGCATCATGTCAAATGCAGCTCTAACGATTGACACAATCTTTGGGACCCATTTAGGACCGCACTAGGTCTGACGGACCCTCAAGCACGAGGCCGGGCAGACCTCATGTCTTGCCTCCGGTCCGTCCAGCTCGATGCCCTCGGATCTAGCAATCAACGTTTTCACTCAAAACATGAATTATTATAATAAAATCAATAATATTTTTCCATATCAGGAACGCATCATGTCAAATGCAGCTCTAACGAGTGACGATCTTTGGAACACGTTCAGGATGGCTATTGGACGTCGGGCTTTGGCTTCGGTCGGTCCCACATATTGACCTTGAAACATACTATATATAAGTATTATACATATACATAAGTATTTTTAAATAATGTTAAATTTCAGGAGCGTATCATGTCAAATGCAGCACTAACGAGTGACGATCTTTGGAACACATTTAGGAGGGCTGATTGGGACGATGTGGACCGGAAGCGCTTTGTCAGGTACAGATACATTGTATTCTTTTAGAACAAAATGATATTGTATGTTAATAGCTTATAATGAATGGACTTAATGTTATATTAATTTTATCATCGTTTAAATTATTCTTCTTCTGCAGTGGGCCATTCACATCATATTTCAATAAGTGATAATATACAATTAAAACCACAAACAAACCATCTACATTTTATTTACAGAGAGAATTTTGTGAAATTGGAAGTATATTTTCAAACGTTCGACTATGAGCACATTGAAACCATGCCTTCTTATGAGGTTAGTCTTGCAAACAATTTCATTATAACCCTATTTAGTGAGTATTTCAGAAAACCTAACAAATAAACAAAATAAAGTATGGAGACGACAATGAAAACAATTAGGCTGCGTTCACGCAAAACATACAAAAGTGCACAGAACACTGACTACGAAGAAAACAAAACATTTAAATTCGCATTTATATAAGAACATAGCAGTTTATCACTCACATGTATGTCATAAAAAAAGCGTGAATTACAACGCGAGCTTTGCGTGAATTTGTCTCTATGTTTTCAACAATCTTCTTTTCTCAGTGTTCAATCCTTTTCCAGATGTTCCAGCTGATTTCCGACATCGGCGGCCAAACAGGCCTATGGCTTGGTCTATCGATGATCGCGTTTTTTGAGCTCGTTGAATTGATCACCGATCTCTGTATCATCTGTTTGCGCAAATGCCGAGAAAAGAGAAAACAAAAAGAAGAAAGAGAGAAAGGCGTATGGGAATAAAGAATAACCAGGCGTTTATATAGTTGCATAAATTGGTAATGAATCCAATTGCTTAACTAGTTCTTAATTTTAGGCAATTTAGCCTTTTAGACTGATGGATTTCTCTAATATTTAAGATTATTTCATAAATGTATTTTTTAACTGGTCGAACTGATTACCGATCTTTGTATCATCTTTCTGCGCAAATGCGCGAGAAAAGAGGAAAACAAAAGAAGAAGAGGGAGAAATAAGTAATATGGGAATAAAAAAAGAACCAGGCGTTTATATAGTTGCATAAATTGGTAATGAATCCAATTGCTTAACTAGTTCTTAATTTTAGGCAATTTAGCCTTTTAGACTAATGGATTTCTCTAATATTTAAGATTATTTCATAAATGTATTTTTTAACTGGTCGAACTGATTACAAATCTCTGTATCATTTGTCTACGCAAGTGTCGAGAAAGGCGGAAGCAAAAAGGAGAAGAGGGAGAAAAGAGGAATAAGGGGAATAAAGAGTAACCAGGCGTTAATATAGTTGTATAAATTTGTTAGGAATCCATAACATGACGACTTTTAAATTAATAGGAGATTATTATAGTTTTTGGGGAATTTATATAAACGCTTTTCTTATAGTTCGATTTAGACAATTTTACGTTGTAGACTTTAGGATTTTGGATTCGATTGTATTTTTCATGAATTTAGTTTTTTAATTTGTTGAATTGATGAACGATCTTGTATTATCCTTGTTCGGAAGTACAGAGAACGGGAAGGAAACAAAAACGAGGAAGATGAAGAGAAAGGAAAAGGGGAATTAAAGAAACCTATTTTAAAAAAAAACACATATAATTCATTTATCTATATATAAACCACTGTTTATTCGTATAATGTTTTATAGGTTACTGCATATGATGTGGTAAAAGAGGCTGAAACTTCATAAGAATTATATAGACTTCTACAATTGAGTCAGAATAATTCTTATGTTATTTGGTATTTCTATTGTGATATTCTCGTAAATAAAATGACGGCATATCATGTAAATATGCCAGACATGTAAAATAACACATATTATCTTATCGCATCTTTCATAAAACATAAACATGTTCTCAAAAAGAATGGTTTCATTTACTATTTTGGGAGCCTTCCAACTTACTCAAGTCTTTCCGCATCCATGAATTGTATACCAATATATAAACATGTAAACACTTACTAATATCCACATACAGTGAAACCTGCTTAATCCGGACATCCGGGGGACTGAGCAAAACTGTCCGGTTTAGCGAGGTGTCCGATCTAAGCAGGTTGATAGCTTTTTCGTCAATTTATTGTAAATGACTGGTGTTTTTTAGTGTTTATGAAGATAAGAATTGGATGTGTTTTACCACATTTAAATTGATCGTCTAACTTTCGAACTGACTGACCATTACTTGCTTTGATGAAATTAACCTTATCAGACAAGCTTAATTCAACTATTTTTCTTTTTGAAATCATTGCTTTTGTATTCAGATATCGATAGTTGAATTGTGAAGGTTCATAAAAAAATCACTCATCTCCTGAGCATTGATATTCGACATCATGTCAAACTCAGTGCTCCTGAAGGGTGGGCCTTGTGAACGTTTGAAGCTACATATTTAACGGGGTGTGTTTTCGTGACAATAAACTGCCTATTCAATATTATAAAACTAATGCTTTCGATACCCCTCTTAAA